>PVIR01000017.1:53756-339378 GCA_004026965.1 Petromus typicus
GACCCACACCCAGCAGCAACCAGTACCACATACCACAGTGCCGGGCGTGGTGGCTCACGCCTGTAATCCCAGCACTCGGGAGGCAGAGGCAGGAGGATTGTGATGTGAGTTTGAGGCTGAGCTCAGGGCCAGCCTGAACCACAAAGCGAGACCCTGTCTCAAAAAACCTAAAAAAAAAAAAAAAAAAAAAAAAAAAAATGTGTTTGTTGAGAATAGTATATGGAGAAATATTTACTTCCATTCAGGAGGTAATAAAATGAAGAGACCATTTTGCCTAGTTTACTTTCTAATATTTCCTGCCTATAAAATGTACTGCACATTCTAACGTTTCCTGTCTTACATTTTTTGAAGAGAGGCAAATTTCAAGCTTACAGATTTTCCGTTTCTAACATTCAATGACTAGACAATTGGTGACTAAATGATTCTAAACTGCACTTTTGGGAGGAATAAGTGTCCAAAAGGAACTCATTTAGCAGTTTGCTTTTTTCGGGAACATGGGTAATTTGCTTTATGTTTTCTTGAACTGTTTATTGTAATTAGTAGAAACACTTTTATCTTTACCGTTTGTCTTTCTCTGGCCTGAGCGGTAACATTGTTCTCAGAAATGCTAGTCAGGGGAAGGCCAGCACTTCCAGGAATATAGCCACAATGAAGTGATTGCACCAACACAGGTCCTGTAATTTAGTACACACAGGCACAGAGCAGTGTGAATATTTGTCTTTTGAAACTGTAATTTGGACTTAAGATGCTATTGAAAACATACAAACTGATTTCCTTAGCTCAGCTTTACTATTTTAATCCCCTGCAGAATGGAGGAATAGGGAGAAATTATACACAGACTCAGAAATGTCTTAGTCTTTTCTTTTAGAATTTGCTATCATCTACCAACACTTTTCTGAGAAAGGGTACCTACATTGATGACAATTTATAAAAGTGATCATAAGGAAATATTTTTCTGCATTTTGGATTCTTCAGGGCCACTGAAGCATTTGAAGGGTCAGAAGCACAGAGATCCTCAGTGGTATTTTAGGTGCAGAGCACAATACTGTATAAGATCTCAAGCACTGTAATTCAAAAAATTACTTGAAATTTAGCTTTAACATTAACTAAATTTTAATGTATTATGTCTTCAAAAATCAATTGTTGATATACAACTACTCTAAATCCTACAAATACTTTAATTACCAGAATATTCAGTTTCCTAATTGTTTACTGTAACTGATGTTAGTACTAAAATGCTCATTAGAAATTTAATAGTTGATGCTTCACTAAAATTATTCTTTTTTCCACTGTCATTTTAATACATTTCTTGAGTGTTGCTTCTAAGTGAGATTATCTTTATACCCCAGTGCCTGGGATTAAAGATTCCAAATAGTATTAAATACCAAGTGCACCAAAATTAGGCACACAGAAATGCACAGAATAAGCAAACTAATTACTTTTACTACTCTTTCTATTTACCCTTGGATCTCAGTTTTTTATTTTGAGCAGATCTTCAGCATACCACAAATAAAGACAAAATTGACAGCTAAGAGCTATTGAGATTAAACATTAGATTTGTTTCTTCTAAGATTTCCCTTGAAAAGAGTATAAAATGTTTCTTCTTCTAAAAGTAAAGACTAAAACATCCTCCAGAGAAAAGCTGTTTGTTTCCTGTGTGCACATTTAAAAGGGTGGAGTAGTGCAATGGTGGGGTGCTACTCAGCATATAATCTTTAGAACTGAGAATTGTGATGTCCTGTGTTATGCACTGCACAATTACCATGACAGCTTTGCATAATTGTCCTATAAAACTTAAATTTTATACTGGCCATAAGTGTATTAGTATCCCACCCTTGCTACAGCAAGTTACTAAAAGCACAGTGGTTTAAAATAACTGCCATTATCTAAATGTTTGTGTCTCTAAAATCAAATGTTGAAATCTAATCACCAAAATGTGAAGGTATTTGAAGATGAGGCCATTAAGAGGTACCTAGGTGATGATGTGAAGCTCTCATAATGACAGCAGTGCCTAATAAGATAGTTTGTTTCTTTATCTTTGCTTTCCACCATGTAAGGACACCACAGGAAGACAGCCATCTGCACATCAGAAAGTCAGCCCTCACTAGACCCTGGATTTCTGGACACTTTGAGGTGTGAACTTCCCAGGATCAGAACTGTGCCAAATAAATATACCCGGCCTATAATACTTACATTATAATAGCCCAAACTAACACAATATTATGAATTTATTCCCTCACAGTTTAAAAAAAAAAATCTCACAGTTCTGGAGGTCACAATTCTTAAATCAGTTTCCTTAGACAAGTCAAGAGATCAGCAGGTCCACCTTCTGTGGCAATTGATAGACGCTGTTTCCTTGCTTTTTCTTAGCTCCCTGCTGCTGTCTATATTCCTGGGTTTGTGGCTTCTTTCTCCATCTTCAGCATCAAAATTCTCTGCTCTGTCATCATCACGAGGATTCTCCCTCTCTTTCTTCTCTACATCCTACGTCCCTCCTAAGGCCTGCTGTGATTCAGGATAATCTCTCATCTCATAGTTCTTACTTCGATCACATCTTTAAAGTGTTTTGTTATATAAAGTAACAGCCAGAGATTCCAAGGGTTAGGTTGTGTGTCTATTCGGGAACCATTATTCAGGTTACCACACGAGGCTAGGAGGGTAGCCTATGAATAGGACACTCCCACATGCTTAGCGCTAAAGTCCTATCCACCACACTTACAAAACCCTAAGTGTGCATAGGCAGAGGCTAGGCACAGGCATCTTGTGTCTTCATAATTCATATAATAGCATAAGAGAAGCTGTGTAGAATAACAAAGCACATTTAAGCCTAAAAGCAAGTCAGATAGGACACAAGATTTTGTAATATGATATAGTTCAGTTAATACTAAAGTGTAGGTCAGGGACAGGATGTAATTTTAAATAAGGGACATTTTAATCACAATGTCTACTAAAGGAAGAAGCTAATCTTAAGAGAAAAATGAGGTGTAGATCTGATTATTTTAAGGATTAAATGAAACAATTTATGTAAGACACTAAGCACAGGGCCTAATACTTCGTAAATGTTCGAAATGCTACCATGATTTCTTCCAGTGCTCAAAGATAAAAACCACTTTTTTCTCTCAGCTTGCACAGATGAATGTACATGTAACTTATTCCTTGACAGAAAAGGACTTGCATCTCTGTCCCTAAAGAGGGTGCTGACACCGAGCTAAAGGAAATCTCAAAAGACAAACTTCTCCAGGAGACCACCAGCATAATCTCTGATGTGCTTCTCATTCCGGAGATGACCTCCTTTTCCTGGGTTAAAGTTGAGTAGCCGGGCATTAGCTGCTACTTTGAAAAGTGCTGAGTGGCTGATGTGTGCTGTCAGCGTTGTCCAAGGCCAGCCAGAGAATGTCCGCATGGCCCTTTTCTTTCCACTTGCATTTGGCAGAGACTTACATTGTGATGTTTAGGAAGGTGGGAAGTGATGAAAATGTGCAGTTCTTTCCAGACATATCACACACCCACTTAAAACGCCATCTTCCCAGTCATCTGTTCTCTGAGTAGAAACAATATTGAAAACGGCAGAGAACCCTTCCACCCGAAAGGAATTCTGGCTGCACACAAATGTAAGACTGTACCAATGCACCTGTAAAAGGCTAAATGGCATCTTTTCTCAATGTGTTGAGTAGTCATAGTATTAAATAAAAATGACATGAAGTGTGTATCCATGTTAGCATACACATAAAATGGGTGTGTGCTTATGGGTGTTTTACTGTCACCTTGACCTGCTACAGTTTGTGTTTATCACTGGGCTTGACGGACTTGACTTTCTTTTTCTCCTCTCATCACTTAAAACTGAAAGAAAGTCACTTGCCCATATTACCTGCATATGACATTTCTAGCAAAGGAGGAAGTAACTACTTCTCATTAGAATTGCTCCCCCAAAAAAACCCTTTTTCTTGTACTGCATGTCACTTCTGTTTTCCGGGTCCCTCTCCCTCTGGCAGCCCCGTCCTTTGGTACTCTGCCTCGAAGGCACTGCTTTTCTCCCTTGCTTTTATTCCCACTTGTCTTTTAAGGGGAGATACAATTCAGGCAGAATGAGTTTGGGTTTGTTTTTTAAACTGCACTGTGAAATGATACTAAAATATCTGCCAAGTGCTACTTGTTAAAATATTTTTCTCTCTAAATGATATGGAGGGAACCATCCACGTATCTACGTTTTAACAAGCAAGAAGTATGGAGTGGATCAAAACCCTAAGACTGGGTCTCAGTGAAAATGACTACTTGTTATTTAGACACTTACTACTTGATGACCAATAAAAATGTTCCAATTAAGGATTGGATGAAGATAGCTACAGAGCTAAGACTGGGATGCAGAGATCAGGTCATCAAAGTACTAAAGGACTTTGTCCAGGCAGGGTGGCACATCCTTGTCATCCTAGCTACTAGGAAGACTGCAGCGGGAAGATCACAGATCAAGGCCAGCCTGGGCAATTTAGTGAGGCCTGTCTCAAAATTTTAAAATAGTTGTTTAAAACAAAACTGGAAGAGCTGGATGCACACTCGTATTTAATCCTAACACTTGGGAGACTGAGGCAAGAGGATCACCACAAGTTTGCGGCCAACCTGTCTCAAAAACAAAGCAAAAGAGGGCAGGGCTGGGGTGGGAGCTGGGGCTCAGTGCTCTTTGCGTTCAATCCTCGGTACCTAAGGAAAAATACTAGAGAATTTTAAAGGTGAAGATTAGAGTCCTTTCTTTAAGCTATCAGTTTCTTGGAGGGTTGGGGGCAAGGTGAGCTGCAATTATATAAACTGTTATCCCTTCAGAGAGTCATTACCCCCCCAAAAAGCATGTAACTATCTCACCCAAACTCAGACACAGAAGAATGAAACAGAAGGTAAGAGAGGTGGTAAGGTTCAGATAATAAGGGAAAATTAATAAATAACACAAACTCGTAAGGAAAAAAAAAAGAAGCCCGACAATATTTATTTTGCCCATTTAAAGACTAAGCCTATTAAAATTTCTTCTCCAAGGCTTTAAAACTGTTCTCACTCTTCTACAGTCTTCTAGCCACAGACAATGAGGTTATATGTACACTTATCCAGTGAGACAATTGGGTTACATATACCATTTTTCTACTTCCTCTAGGGCTTACTAACATTGCTTGAAATCTAATACTCACAGAATGCTATGAAGGAAAATGAATCTGTACAGTCCACTTCAGACTTAATTTTACACAATATATTTTAAATACTCCTATAGTTTATTTGAATATCTAGATCCACTAGGTAATAAAGAGAATAAGTAGTGTGTATTGATAAAGGAACACAAAAGGAATGTGTGTGCTCACACTTGTGACCCTTAGGGAGGTCAATAAACTTCGTGGTAAATCACTATTTCTGTGTGCCTGAATAGCCAACCTCACTTTGAATAATATCTACTTAGTGTGGGATGCACGTAGTGACTTGCATGCAAAAAGTACAGTATGGAAATGAACAAAAAATAGTAGTTTCACGGTAGAGAAACCTGACAGACACTGCCTCAGCCAGGTAACTATCACCAACGATGACAAGTCACCTTTGGTACTTGTCTAATAAACAATATAATGAAAATCATTCTCTACATGTCTAGTCTTGTTACTAAAAATCATAGTATGATTATGAGAAAACCGTTAAACAAACTAATGTCAGTCTAATCGTCTACAATGTACTTTTTTATTTCTCCTCAAAATTGTCAAGATCATCAAAAATAAGGAGGAACAAAGAAAGTCTAAGGAACTGTCACAGCCAAAAGAAACCTAAGGAGAAGACATGACAATGATATATAATATGAAATCTCCAATGGGATTGGAACTACAGGACATGGGTGGGTGAGGAGACTAAAGAGACTGGATATAGTAGATGTGAGTTAGTAGTAATATATGAGTATCCATTCATTAATTGTGGGAAATGTACCCTAGTAATATAAGATACTAATAATAAGAGAAAGCTATCACTGGGATGTGGGATACATGGGAACTCACATTTTTTCTATAACTCTAAAATATTCTAAAATAAAAGCTTTATTTTTTATTTTTTATTTATTTATTTTTAGTTTTTTGAGACAAGGTCTCACTTTGTAGTTCAGGCTGGCTTTGAACTCACCATGCAAGCCAGTCTAGCCTCGAACTCACAGCAATCTTCCTGCCTCTGCCTCCCAAGTACTGGGATTACAGACATGAGCCACTACACCCAGTTTATTAAAAGCTTTATTTTTAAAATATAAATGACTTAAAGGAAGGTCTTGAGGAACTAATGGGCATTGAAATGAGGAGAAAATAAGGGGACTATTAAGGAGGAGCCTAAATCTAATTGGAAATCACAGGAGTGTCAGTGCCAGAGAGATTTCAGCTTACCTGGAGTCCTCCTATAGATGATTCGTACACTCCTCCCTACACTCCCTATCCTTGGTATACTTACACCCTAAAAGGACCCTATCCACAAGCCCGGTGGTTTTAGGCAGAGAGAGAGAATAACGAGGGCAGGGGAAATTCTCTTGGAAAAAGATAAGGTAAAATTATCTTTAGCATTTGCACATATGTCAGTCACATAAAAACCATTACTCTCATTTGAAATAGAGGAAATAGGTTATATGAATGATTGAAGAAAAAACAGAAACTGAGCAGGCTGAGAAAAGACAGGAAGACACTGCATTATCCTCTTAGAAGGCCATGAAAAGAAGCTTACTTCTTTTCTGGAAGTAAAGCATCCTGGAAATAAGATTATTCATAGAAGTCAAAACCGCTGCTGCAGCTCAGAGGCACCAGGAGCTTTGGGAGGGCCGCTGTTAAGGCAGACAGAGTGAGAGACAGAGTGGGGTTTCCCTCCTTTTGCACTTACATCTCCTACTTCCATACAGAAAGCGGGGAGGGGTCATGTTCTCCTATAACAATGGCCATGTGGGGAAAATGAGTCTAGAGGAATCAGGTCTACACAAAGAGCTGTCACTTTAGGGTTATTTCTAGCTTTATGTAACAATTAGGAAATTAAGGAGGCCTATTTATTTAGAATTTTCAAAATTTTTTGTATAAGCCTCCTCTGTGATAAAAGTGTATATTCATTTTTATCTTGTAGTTGGAAGTTTGAAGTAAGCAGAACTATTTTTTGTTCGTCTGTTTGTTTTGTTTTTTGTTTTTTTTGAGACAGGGTCTCGCTTTGTAGTTCAGGCTGGCCCTGAGCTCAGCCTCAAGCTCATATCACAGCAATTCTCCTGCCCCTGTCTTTCGAGAGCTGGGATTACAGGCGTGAGCCACCACGCCTGGCTCTGTGGTATGTGGTGCTGGTTGCTGCTGGGGTGAGTGCGCTTGCAAGACAGGCGCCGGAACCACTGAGCCAAACCACCAGCCCCAAGCAGAACTGTTTTTAATGGGATCTCACAGAAGATCAGCACAGAGCTGCAAGAAAGAAATAAATATCTATTTTATTTACAACACAATTTTCTGTTGTTTCTCCTTCTCTCTCCCTTTTAATTCTGTATTGGGCCACTGAAAAAACTAAAACTAAAACTGAGAGCATAGTACCATTGTTCTGCTAAACGTATTCTTGAAGAGAGTGGCTTGTTTCCTATAAAACCAGGATATATTCTAAACAACGTTATACTTGCCCATGTTCTAACCAAAGAGACTTTAAAAATTTTTTTAAAAAATCTTTATTGGTACATTATGAATACACATCATCATCACATTCAATATTGAGAGTTTGTACTAGAATATGACATGACTTGATTCTCATTTTTTCCCTTTTCGCCCTGCCCTGCAACCCTACACAATCTTTGTTTTCTTTTTTCTTTATTATTACCACATTTGTTTTCCCCTCATTATTTACCTACACTCTCTTTTCTTTTAAATATTTTCTACTTCACAATATCAACTATGCATACTACAACTCATTTACAACTTCATTTTCTCACACCAGAGAAAAGATATGATATTTATATATCTGTGACCTGTTTATTTCGCTTATGAAGATGTCCTCAAGGTACATCCATTTGAGTATGAATGACTCAGTCTTATCATTTTTAATGGCAGAGAGCCTTTTTTTGCAGTACAGGGGATCAAACTCATGACATTGAAATTGTGAGGCAAGCACCACCTCACCACTGAACTAAATCTTTGCCCCCCACAAGACAAATTTTTTTTAATAACCAACATTTAATCATTTCTTCTAGTGTTCAATCACTTTGGAAGCAGATAGCCAAGATTCAAATGGAAATGTGCCAAAAATAAGTGGATAGAAAAAGAAACAACATTCAGCAACTATTAGTAATATGTCTTGTCTTTTGGGTAATTTTAAAGCATTTTAAAGTAATTCTTTTGTTTCATTTTGCTTTGTATTTTGTTGTTTTGAGACAAGATCTTGCTACATGCCTGGGAATTCAAGACGAGTTTGGGCAATAAAGCAAGATACTATCTCAAACAAATAGACAAACAACTCAGCTGAACCAAAAACAAAAAACCGAAACCGAAACAAAATCTATTATACTGCTTATATCCACATTTAAAATCTTATATAAGTAAAAAATGTAATAAGATATATCCAAAATCTATATGAGGCAAACTATAAAACTCTTAGTAAATAAACCAAAGAATCAAATATGTAGAGAAATAGTCATTGCTCATAGATAGGAAGACAAAATATTGTCAAGATACCAATTCTCCCATATTGATCCATTGATTCAGTACAGTTCCAATAAAGATTCTAGCAAATAATTTTATGTGCTTTGAGAAACTTTTTAAAAAAACTTATATGAAGAGGGCAAAGTCCCAGAGTAGCCAACATAATCTTAAAAACAAAGTTGGATGACTGACACTACCTAGCTTTTTAAAGACTTACTCTAAAACAATTAAGAAATCAAGATAGTATTGTATTTTTGGTGAGAAAATAAGCAATTAAATCAGTAGGATAAAGAATCCAGAAACAAGTCAAACAGTCTTTAACAAAGAAACAAAGACAATACAATGGATTAAAGACAAACTTTTCAATAACTGGTGTCAGAACAACTGATTGGTTAGATGCAAAAAGAACCTACACAAAAATTTTATACTCTTCACTAAAATTAAACTCAAAATGAATCATACACCTAGTGTAGAACACAAAACTATGAAACTTCTATGTCTAATAAGAGGAAATCTAGATGGTCTTGGAATTAGTGATAAAATTTTAGATATGAAACCAAAGCACAATTCAAGAAAGAAATGATAAGCTAGACTTTGTTAAAATTAAAAGTATCTGGGGTTATGAGCATAGCTCAGTGAAAGAGTACATTCTTTTTTTTTTAGGTTTTTTGAGACAGGGTCTCGCTTTTTTGTGGTTCAGGCTGGCCCTGAGCTCAGCCTCCAACTCACATCACAGCAATCCTCCTGCCTCTGCCTCCCTAGTGCTGGGATTACAGGCGTGAGCCACCACGCCCGGCACTGTGGTATGTGGTACTGGTTGCTGCTGGGCGTGAGTCTCCACGCCCAGTATGGTATGTAGTTACCGGGGAATCGAACCCGGGTCCTTGCGCTTGCAAGACAGGCGCCGGAACCACTGAGCTAACTCCCCGGCCCCGGGCTGTTTGTTTTCTTAAAGTTGACTCTTTTGAGTTATTTCTATGTTTTGAATAACAGTCCCTGATCAGAAATCTTTGGCTTATATTTTTTCATTCTCTGGCTAGCGTCTTTCCTACAACAACATACAACAGATTGGGGGGACACTGCTGGCGAATAAACTTAGGGTCTTACTCATGTTAAGAATGTACTCTTTCGGGGCCGGGGATTTAGCTCAATGGTTCCAGCGCCTGTTTTGCAAGCGTAAGGACCCGGGTTCGATCCCCGATAACCACATACCTATACTGGGTGTGGAGACTCTTGCCCAGCAGCAACCAGTACCACATACCACAGTGCCGGGTGTGGTGGCTCACACCCAGCACTCGGGAGGCAAAGGCAGGAGGATTGCTGTGATGTGAGTTGGAGGCTGAGCTCAGAGCCAGCCTGAACCACAAAGCGAAACCCTGTCTCAAAAAACCTAAAAAAAAAAAAGAAAACAAACAGCCCAATTCAAAAGGGCCAAAGACCTGGACAGAGACTTCAACAATGAGCATATAAAGCTGGCAAATATGCAAATGAAAAGGTGTTCCACATAATTTTGCAAAATAAATCATATCAAGTTATGATATTACAAATTAAAATGGCCAAAACACAGAAAATTGATAACACCAGTGCTGACAAGTGTATGGATTAACAGAAACTCATTCATTGCTGGGGGAAATGTAAACTAGTACAGGTACACTGGAAGACAGTTTGGTTTCTCACAAAAGCTTCCTATGTAGGCATAAATTATGATTCAGAAATCATGTGCCTTGATATCTACCAAAAGGAGTTAAATATATGTGGTCTGCACAAACAGCTCTACAAGGGATGGTTTGTTAAAATGGCTCTAGTAATTTTCAAAACTTTGAAGCCACCATGAGGCCCTTCCGCAGATAAATAGATAAACTGTGAAACATCCAGACAATGGCATAGTATTCAGTGCTAAGGAAAAAAATGAGTTATCAAGTCATGAAAAGACATGGAGGAAACTTAAATGTATATTACCAGCTGAAGGAAACCAACCTGAGGAGCCTACGTATTCTATGATTCCAACTACATGTTATGCTATAAGAAACAAAACTGGAGACAGTAAAAAAATCAGCAGTTGCCAGGAGTTGATCATAGGAGTTTTTTGGGCGTGGTACTACTTTGTATGGTACTCCAATGGTAGATTTATATCATTACATATTTGAAAAAACCTGTAGAATGTATGCTATCAAGAGTGAATCGAGAGTCGGAGATGTAGCTCAATGTTGCCATACCTGGCAAGCACAAGGTCTTGTGTTCAATCCCTGATACCAGCATTTAAAAAGTGACTCCAAATGTAAACTATGAACCCTGAGTGATAAAGATGTATCAACACAGGTTCATCAGTTGTAGCAAATGCATCCTCTGGTAGGGAAATGTTGATAACAAAGAAGCTCTGTGTAGAAGCAAGAGCTATGTGGGAAGTTTCTGTATCTTCCTCTAAATAATGCTGTGAGCCCCAAATTTAAAAAAAGAAAGTCTTCATTTTAAAACGGTGAAGATAGAGCAGTGTTGCCACATAAACATCAATGTTAATCTAATATAACTAGAGCTCTATTTAGTCTTTTGTTTTCCTATAGTTTTTTGAAACGAGGTCTTGCTTAGTCGTTCAGGCTAGTCCTGAACTCAGTAATCCTCCTGCCTCTGCCTCCCAGAGTGCTGGGATTACAGGCATGAGCCACCACAACAGGCACTATGGTATGGGGGGGTACTGATTGCTGGTGGGCATGAGTCACCATGCCCGGCATTGTTGTATGTGGTTACCAGGGACTGAACCACACAGCTAAATCCCTGGCCCCAAACTTAGTCTCAAAAACCTATATTCAGAACATAAAATTTAGGGAGAAAATGTTGAAAACAGTTGTGAAATAAGCTTTATGGCCCTCACGATATTTTTCAGTTTAAATTTAAATCCTAAACACCAATGCAAATTCTGTGACACTTAAGCTTCACAGAAGAAATAACCATCCCACTGAGTACAGGCATTTGTTCACATTAAATTAGAGTACTGCATATGGATTTTCCATCTTCTTATAAAGAGGTTAATTTTATTTTATCTCTCCAAGAATAACTGAAGTTAGGTGTGGAGCCACACTAAGTAATCCCAGGAAGGGCTCTGGGAGAATAAGGTAGGAGAATCACAAATTCAAGCCAAGCCTGAGCAAGTTAGTGAATTAGTGAGAACTTGTTTCAAAATAAAAACCAGAAAGGAACCTAGATGTAGCTCAGTGATGGAGACTCCTGGGTTCGATCTTGAGTATCACGTTTTTAAAACACTAATTGTCTTTGTCAGTGTCATTATTTCTATTTTCATAAAATTTATCCAACTAAAAATCAATCATTTTAACAAGCAGTTTATTTTCTGAGTTGATCTTAAACCCAAAACAAACTACCTTCGACCTTCAAAAAAATCTTTATGAATAAAAATGATTTAAATGATATAAAACTCACTAAGCTTCATTATCTTTTTTTTCCCTGAGTAAGATCCTTATTTCCATCTGCAAGCTATAACAAAAACAAAGCTTAGTTATTATTAGGTCAGTTGCATAAAAATAGTTTAGAACATGCATTACCTCAGCATTACAATATCGGCTAAAGAGGTTTAATATGCAAGACAGGATGTACAATGCTTAGCTGATCCAAATGCCAGTCTATGGATTTGAAAGACTAAAGATCACATCGCTAGAAGGTTGACAGAAGTGACACTTTGCAAAGTGCCAATGATTTATGCCAATGTCTTGCTTGATGATACTGTTATAGACAGCACTGTCATTAAAAAGTCCCTGCTGACTTCCTTCTACATTTATGGTGCACAAATTATAGGTGAGCTCAAAAATCGAATCCTCCCTGCTCTTTGGATTTCAATGATCATGTTATTTCTCACTTAGGTTAGTTATCACATGTACCCTCCTTCATCCTACCTACTTATTAGTTTATCTATAAGCATAGTAATGAGAATATAGGAATAAAATTTATTCTGCTAAAAAATGTGTAAATTATAAACCTATTCTCTGGAAGCTTCTACATTCACAAACTGGAAGGGGTATATTTTAAGTCTCAAAATCTTACACACACACACAAACACACAAAATCTTATACAATTTGCTCTTCTTTTGAAAAAAACCCCACCAAATATAGTTGCAAAAAAGCAAAACTCTAGATTAAACTGTGTTAATTACTAAAGACTGATTTTTCATCATTTAATAATTTATAGAACAACTTTTCAGATAGCCAAGGGAGATGAGATTGTTCTCTGAAGTACTTAATTTTAAATCTTTTCTGCTAAATTTTTGCCTCAATAAATAAAAAAATAAAATTTTGCCTCAAATATAAAAATGTTTACTATGGTTTTATTTTTTAAAATATTTAACAAGCAATATGTAAGTCATTTTATCCTAAAAGCCAGGCATGGTGGTGCACGCTTGTAATCACAACACTTGGGAGGCTGCAGTGACAGAATTATTGCTTATTTGTACCCATCTTGAGCTACACAGTGAATTTGCAACCCTGCTCCAATTAATTAATTAATTTTAGTTCTATAGAGAGCACAGTTTTTAATCTTAGACAAAAGTTCTCCAGTTTTTGTGCGTTACCCTCAGTGGAGCAACATGAAATTGAAAGTAAAGGAACAAGTTGCTGTCGCCTTTCAGCAAGGGTTACAGTAACTTTCCTACATCTGTTTTTTTCTGAAATGTCTCAGACAAGCCCAGAAACATTTCTATGTGCTTCATTTGTTTGAAATGACTGTTTTTAGTTTCTTCATATCTTTACCTAACAGGAAAACAGATGACTGAAAATATAGCACAAAAAGAGACTTGCCTAAGATTTAATTGCAACCCTACAATGGTGGGCCCTCCATGTCCGTGGCTTCTGTATCCATGGATTTAATCCACTACACATGAAAAATTTTCAGAAAAAGAAACATTAACTGCTGAACATGTACAGATTTTATTTCTTGTCATTATTCTCTAAACAACTATTTGTATACTATTTATACTGTTATGAATTATAAATAATCTAGAGATTGTTTAAATTATATGGGAGATTACATGCAACGTTATAGCATTTTATACAAGGGATTTGAGCATCATCAGCAGATGAACAAATAGACTATAATATACGTGTGAGTGTGAGTGCATGTGTGTGTGTGTGTGTGTGTGTAAAATTGCAAATTGCCAATTGAAAATTTAGAATGATATGGATTTTTTATGATCTAACATGAAACTATCTTAGATAAACTGCTGAGTAAAAAAACAAATTACAGAATGATATATATCTTAAGATATCATTCATACAAATATGTTATTTATCTAAAATACTTAACATCTATTGGTGGAAGTCCTGTGGATGCCAGAACCTGCATCTGACCCCATCCTTGGCAAATAATCATGGATGATCATTTTTGACATGTTTTCTTTGGGCAGGGGTCAAACCAAAGGACACTCTACCACCACTGAACTTTGACCCTTGCCTTTTTTTGTCCGCTAAGTGTCCTAGGCTGCGCTTAAATGGCGTCTGCCTGCTTCAGCTCCTAGGTAGCTGGGATTACAAACCATCACATTCAGCTGTTTGACATCTTTTCAAAGTATCTATACTGTTAGTTAATTTTTCATCTACATGTATTGTATAGAACCTTCCATAATACAGATAATAAGCACTGGATGAACACACATTTAAGCAAATACTTTTATACCAAATAAGACTAGTAGTAAAGAATGACCGCTTAATTCTGGCAAGCCTATTCCAAACGATTTGGTGTAATGTGAAATTCAGTATAAAGATTCATCTTTTTTTTTCTTTTTTTGGTACCAAGGATTGAACTTGGGACCTTGTGCTTGCCAGGTAAGAGCGTGGTACTACTGAGCGATACCCCTGGACCTATCTTCGTTTAATAAGAGAAAGGCAGCCAGGTATGGTGGTGCATGTCTGTCATCTCAGCACTCTGGGTGGCTGAGGCAGAAGGATTGCAAGCTTGAGCCCCGGAAATTCAGCAATTTAGCAGGCCCTTTCTCAAAACAAAAAAAAAAACAAAATAAAAAAGGGCTGTTTAGGTAGCTCAATGCAAAGTTCCAGTTGAATCCTCAGTATCACAAAAGGAAAAAAAAGCCATGGCATTTTTGTCTTACAATTTATAGAGCTTTTTAGTTTTAGTTTTGAGCCTCGCACCAGGCAAGAGGTATACTACTGAGCAACATCTCCAGCCTACGTTTTCATGAATACAGAAAGAATGCTGGTCATTCGCTTCTACCAATGGTTAGTAACCTCTTATAGTACTTAGGGAATACTTTTTGGTGTCTTTTATTTTGTTCTCTGTGTTATATGTTCACTGTATGGTCTAGGAGAAAAGAGGGCTGGTTTTAAAATTTCACAGATTGGTAAGTAAGTTACACTTCTTTCTATGTATTTGTCTATGTTTTAAAAGAAAATGTATCATTTACGTTGCCTAATGTATAATTTCATTGCATCTGTCAAATGGCACTGGTGCAATACAGAACTTGAATAAAGTCAAGAGGTAAGGTTTTCTGTTTTTAAAAATACCTGACTGCTTTTTCAAAACCCCCAGCTTGCTCAATGTTACTATAGTAATCCACATTTTAAATTATTCTTCTGACCTAATGGAAGACCAAAAAAAAAAAAAGTTTTATTTTATATCTAAGGTCTAAAAAGCTTATGGTAAATAAGTTTGCACTATAATTATGGCAGATCATCTGAAAACATGAAATGGCGTGCTTTATTTGTAATCTACAAGGATCATTCTGGTTACATTAAGTGATCAAATTTTAGTTATGTTGTAAACAGGTCCTCTCCAAATGAATATAAGTAATCCTTGAGTTTACATTTTCTTTGCCTTTCACACTGTATTATTTCATACAGAATAAAGTCAAACCTTAACTATATAATCTTTACTCAAACTTCTTCATTCTGTGTCCAGCTATACATCCCAAACACATCAAATGCTATCCTACTGTATTTTTCACACTGTATGTACCTTCCTCCAAAAAAGAACCTTGCCATATATAGTTTTTATTTTATTGATTTAAGTTTTTTGCCCAGAGTGCTTTCATTGCTATTTTGTTGGTAGGCCCCATGGCTCCCTAAGACCAACCTTTGATACTACCTGCACAGTAAAGGTTTCCTTATCTTCACCATGCCAAGTAAGTAACCACATGCCCCAACTCTTCAATAGGATTTATGTTATACTGTGTTTATTCTTCATTAGATTCAGAAGGGGGTGGTTTGTTGTTGTTCACTCTGGGGCTGGGGACTGAATCCTGAAAGCACACTACTACTAAGCCTCTGTGTGCTATTTTTGTTTTGCTTCATTTGGGGGTTGTTTGTTTTCATGGCACTGGAAATCGAACTCAGGACCTTGCGCTTGCCAGGCAGCCCTGGCACAACTGAGCTACATCCCCACCCCTATTAATCCTGGTTGTAAGTCTCAGTGGTGGGTTCTGTGTTTTCTCCGTATTTGCAGTTCCAGAAACTACAACACTTGCTTCAAATAGGTACTCTTAAAAGACAAACTTATTGAACTTTTTCCTGGTTTATAGGGTGCTGTGCAAGTGTCCCAACTTGCTCTTTTGCACAAGAAGAATAAGCCATTAGATAACTATAGCACAGAGAGAGTGTAGAAAGACTTTGCAAGCATTGGAGGCTGAAACAGACTCTACTGGGAAGTCTTTAGTCAATGAATAAAAAATTTACAAAAACTATTTGTTTCTTGAAAATGCAACATGTCTCTAAAACAAAGAGTCTCAGTTCTCAATAGCTCCAAAGTCTGGGGGAAGTTCTTTTTCCAGATTAAAAAATGGCACGGAAAGAAACATGACCTTAGAATATCACTCTTAAAAACGTGTTTTCTTAGGGCCAGTGATGTAGCTCAGCGGCGCCATGCCTGCCTGGCAAGTGTGAGGTCCTAAGTTTGATCCCTGATACCACCATAAAAAACAAAAACAGAAAACTGCTCTGTGCCCTCCTAATGTGGGAAGGAGCAAAATGTTAACAAAGCAGACTGAGAAAAATATGTTTTCTTTTGTTTAAAATGGGAATATTGGAGAAAAGCACACTAAAGAAGAAAGCTAAGACAAAGAATTTCAAGTTATCTGGGAATTAAACAGCTATTTCCTTTCCGATTGCCTAAGAACAAAAAGCAATAGAAATAGCAAAAACAGCCTCTTTTATTTCTCTTACAAAGTCCATGCTTAATAGGAATATAAATAAGTATTCTTTTACATTGGTTGCAACTGAACCTTTCAGTAGCCTGTGTGCGAAGAGCTAACAGTCCCCTGTTTCATTCTTGTCACCACCTTTGTTTACCATAAATGTGCGTTAGGTCAGACACATTGGGGGATTTCTTCTAATTCTTAACAAGTGCTTAAGGAGAATTTCTTGAAAAACACTAAAGAACTTTTATAAAAGAGGTTAATGCAAAATCAAAAGCAAGATGACAGCATGGAACTGATAATGAAGCTTAGCCTTCTAGCCATGTGTTTACAGGTGTATGCTTTTTTCTTCATTTACAAAAGTAAGATATTTAACTTGAATCAAGTGAGATGACTGTTGCTTTCCATTCCACCTTTCCTACAGCCACACTTCCTTCCATGTGCAGATATGAACATTTCAAGATTTAAAGGGAAACTAAGTTGGAGATACATTTGGTTTAGATTCAGCAGCGGTTTACAGTCACTTCTATGCATAAGTAAATTATTATCACCTGTTGTAGACTAGCTTTCAGACATATACTTACTGCACCTTGTGTTAACTAGCTAAATGCCACGATATAGAGGCCAGAGGCTGTTTTGCCACATGCTTGAAAAGTATAATATAACATGGCACTTGTCGTTCCTCAGTTACACTTGCATTATGTCCTCTGTGCCTTTGGTGTTAGTATTTCTTCCACCTAGCCTTGCCTTCTCATTTCCACCAATAAAAATTCTATATTCTTTAAGAGCCGAACAAATGATGTATTACAGGTGAAACCTTTCTAAGTGTACAATAAATCTCTCCATCCATTTTCCATTATATTGTTTTTGTTTGTATCTCTTTAAAAACACACCAAGTTTGTAAACATGAATATTTTTTCTACTAAATTGTAAACTCTTTTCTTTCAATGTACTGGGGGTTGAACCAAGGCCTCCCTCATGCAAGGTAAGTGCTCTATCACTAAGCCACAACCCTATCCACCCCTTTTTGCTCTGCTTTACTCAAGACAAAGTCTCACTAATCTAGCCAGCTCAAACTCACACTTGGAATCTTCTTAACTTTGCTTTGACATACCTCAGATTACAGGCATGTGCCACCACACCTGGCTAGATTATAGACTCTTTATGAACCAGTAAATGTTTAACCTAATTTGTATTTCTCTTGCATCAAATATGACATCAAATTATATTGCCTAGAAATATTGCCATAAATTTATTTTTCAAAATCGATCAGGTCTTTTGTTAACCTGAGGTTGGGCATATTTATTTGTCTCATCTACTATATCTGGCATTACAACAAGGCTCACTCACAAAGATATGGAGATTTTACAGTGTCTATATACACACATAAACACTCATATATTGTTGATATGTACACAAGTTAAAATCTAGTATTCCAAGTCCTACTGGCTTCATAAAATGAAGTTCTAGGTAGTAAATTAATCTTTACAAGACTAAGGGCTTAAAAGAAGACAGAGAAGACCACTGAAGGTCATAATTTGCATATTGATCTAACTGTATGGTTATTCTCTTACAAACACATAATTAACTTTCCTTCGATTGAATTTTGGTTCTAAACCAATTTTATTAGCCATAGTTTCAGTGGTAATTTCAATGAAGTTCAAGAGACAGATGTTAAGAAGATAGCATTTATAGATAACAGATTTAATGCATGCTAGATGCATTGTTTTGTATGCATTATATGCAGATAATCAATATCTGTGTACCATCTTTATAATATTTCTTCGGGTATAAAATATTTTACAATTAAAACTATATTTAGACTACAAGTTATCATACAGAAGACATACACCACTAGGCCATAATCAGAATTATCATCAAGCCTCTATCTGGAGTGAAAGCAGGATTGATTACAGCAATACAATTTTCTACCACTAAGTACTGGAAGTTTGAAAATTGTCTTTCCTGGGCCGGGAATTTATTCACCACACCCACCAGCAATCAGTACCACATTCCAAAGTGCTGGGCATGATGGCTCATGCCTGTAATCGCAGGATTTGGAAGGCAGAGGCAAGAGGATTGCTGTGAGTTCGAGGCTTGCCTGGGCTACATAGTGAGCTCGGGGCCAGCCTGAACTACAAGGTGAGACCCTGTCTCAGAAAACTAAAAAAAAAAAAAAATAAATAACTGCCTTTCCTGTAATCAGTAGTGGTAGTGGTAGTAGAAAATATACTGATTTGGTAATCCAAAAACTTGAGATGAATCTGGCTGTGCCTGAGGGGAAAAACAATTATTCATGAGTTTGAGCATGATAGTTTAATTTTGTGTTTCTGCTTTCACATATGTGAGATGAGAATAGTAATATTCAGTAGTAGGATGCATTCTGCCTATCTTATAGTTCCATTTTGAAGTCATTGGAATTCATTCACTGATTGATATATTTAGTGCTCATTAGCTCCTATGCCAGATACTAGACATTAAAGAGATTTATAATTTTCAAAACTATATAGAACTAAAGAGAATTATTAAACTTGAAAAAAATATTTTGTATGAAGTACATAATACTGGAGTAGAAAACACAAATGTGGTACATTTTGGAGATTTTACTAAACAAAAAGAAGATCACCATTTTAATTCATACAATCTGGTAAAAGATAAGAATTTCAGGCCTGATATTTTATTTCAGGGTGTTGGAAAAAATCCTGTTTGGGAACTGCAAGGTCAAAACTGACCAGGCCTTGTAGTGTAGTTTCAAGTTGGGGATTGTAATACCCCCACCATGTCCTTATTCCTTAGAATTGCTTTTGCTATTCTAGGTCTCTTGTGGTTCCAGATGAATTTTTGAATTGTTTTCTCTAGATCTGTGAAATATGCTGTTGGGATTTCAATCAGGATTGCACTGAATCTATATAATAGTTGTAGGAGTAGAGCCATCTTGACAATATTGGTTCTTCTTACCCAGGAACAAGGGATGTCTTTCCATTTTCTGGTATCTTCTTCTACTCCTTTTTCAGAGTGCTGTAATTTTCAGAGTAGAGGTATTTCACCTCCTTTGTTAGATTGATTCCTAGATATTTTATTTTTTTAGATGCTACTGTGAAGGGGACTGACTCTCCAATTTCTCGCTCAGTGAATCTGTTGTGTGTGTATACAAAGACTATTGATTTTTGAGCATTGAGCTTATATCCAGCTATGCTACCAAATTTGGTGATTAAGTCTAGCAGTATTTTGGTTGAGTTTTTAGGATCCTCTATATAGAGTAAATGTCATCAGCAAATATAAAAAAGTTGTGATTCTTTTGCAGAATTGAGTATTACTCTGCCATAAAAAAAATAATAAGATTGAATCATTTATACTCAAATGGATTTACCTTCAGGACATCCTCATAAGTGAAATAAATAGGTCACAGATGTGTAAATATCATATCTTTTCTCTGATATGAGAAAATGAAGATGTAAATGAGTTCTAGAAAGTATGTTATATATTGTGAAATAGAAAATATTTAAAGAGAAATAGGGTGAAGGGGTAAATAATGAGAAGAAAAATATTGAGATTATAATAAAAAAGAAAGAAAACAAAGTTTATGTATATATGGAGTGGGTGGTAGGATGAGTAGGGGAATGGAAAAAAATGAGAAATAAGTTGTGGCATATAGTGGTACAAATTCTCACTGTTGAGTGCAATCATGATGTGTATAATGTAATGTACCACTAAAGATTTCAATTTTTTAAAAAACTGACCAGGCCTTCCTGCCTACAGATGGACTTTGGACTTAACTCTTATCTTCATCTCTGGTAGCAACAGGGACTCAATGGTCCCACATGCTGTGATGCTTCAGGGCAGAACTGCACCACATCTGCCTAACTTCTCAAGGACTGTTGCTGACATCTGCCTTGCCCTGAGGGATCTTCATCTAACTAACTTCTCTAGGACTATTGTTGGTGTTCCCCTGCCTTTCTGGTTCTTTCAGAATGTAGATAATAAAAGGTGTGGCAGGCTGGGGTCTGGAGTCCTTGCTGCCCACAGTAGATGGATCAGGCCCAAGCTCAGCTTCTCTGTCTCATTTCTGCCTAATTATTAATTATTTTGCCACGTGCTGTCCACTCACAGGAGACCAGAACATAATGCAAAAGTCCTGGTTACAACCCCTTCCCCGGTTTCCCACAGTTGGGGATTTAGCTTAGTGATTCCTGCACCTGCTTTGCAAGCAAAAGGGCCCAGGCTTGATTCCCAGTAATCATATACCACAATGACAGGGGTGGTGGCTCACGCCTGTAGCACAACTCTCAGGAAGCAGAGGCAGGAGGATTGCTGTGAATTCAAGGCTTGCCTGAGCTATTTAGCAAGCTACGAAAGGAGACCCTGTCTCAAAAAAAAAAAAAAATCAATATTTCTCCTTAACCTATCGCTAGTGCTGAATTCATCTTACATATGCAGAAAATTCCAAGTATATGTGTGTATATACATATGTGTATATGTGTCATATGTATACACACACACACACATATGTATACACACACTCTTATCCAACTATCATGCACCAAGCCCTGGGGCTTGCACACCTTGGACCACCCTGGTCCGCACCTTGGACCAGGATTCCTCCAGCAGGCGAGCAAATGTGTGAGTCACATTCAGAATGCTATAGGAAATGCAGAACATCAGTTTATCAAAAATATTTATTAATTAGAGGCCTCTGTTCAATCCCAAGGGATTCCAAGCGAAAAGAAAGAATGAAGAGAGGGAGAGATAGAGAGAGGAAAAATAAAGAGATTATATAGTAACCATTTTCTTTAATTACTCTTGGTACAGAGACAAAAAAATAAATAGCAGAAAAAATGATCCTTAACCTTGAATTGGTCACAGTCTAGATACAAATCAAAAAACACAAAGGAGGGCCGGGGATTTAGCTCAATGGTTCCGGCGCCTGTCTTGCAAGCACAAGGACCTGGGTTCGATCCCTGGTGACCACATACCTACACTGGGTGTGGAGACTCACGCCCAGCAGCAACCAATATCACATACCACAGTGCCGGGCATGGTGGCTCACGCCTGTAATCCCAGCACTCGGGAGGCAGAGGCAGGAGGATTGCTGTGATGAGTTGGGGGCTGAGCTCAGGGCCAGCCTGAACTACAAAGCGAGACCCTGTCTCAAAAAAAAAAACCTAAAAAAAAAAAAAACCAAACAAACAAAGGAAAACATGTTCACAAAACAGTTACATACCAGCCCAAGTACAAACACCCAGTACACAATGGAAAAACGTAGAGGATAAGCAAACAGGACTCTCCTTGTAGTTCTACCTTTACCCTTAAATGTCACTTGAGTCAAACCTTGTTTAACTTCTGCCTATTTAACCTCATCACTTCCAATTAAACCATTCTTTATTTTTTCTAAACCATAATTTCATCATAAAGTGATTTACTTTATAGAATGTATATATTTTATTGCTTCTAGACTTTGTAGAAGAATGGTGTGTGATTCAAAATATATACTCTATTTCATATATAAAAATTTAATGACGGGCCGGGGAGTTAGCTCAGTGGTTCCGGCGCCTGTCTTGCAAGCGCAAGGACCCAGGTTCGATTCCCCGGTAACCACATACCTATACTGGGTGTGGAGACTCACGCCCAGCAGCAATCAGTACCGCATACTACAGTGCCGGGCGTGGTGGCTCACACCTGTAATCCCAGCACTCGGGAGGCAGAGGCAGGAGGATTGCTATGATGTGAGTTTGAGGCTGAGCTCAGGGCCAGCCTGAACCACAAAAGTGAGACCCTGTCTCAAAAAAACCTTAAAAAAAAAAAAAATTTAATGATATTTTCTCTGCACATACACATAAATATACTCATTAAAATAACTATTTAGATCAATATATTTATGAGTATTTCACAATCTAATTTATATGAAAATGCTTTTAACTTCACCATTTTATATCTCAGTCAAGTACATAATGATTCTCCAGACTGTTCAACTTTGCAATGGAACTCATATCTTTATTGAGGAAACACTGGTCAGTCAACTGTAGAGTCTGGATCATTTAAAGCCACTGTCATCAGAAAATTTTTTTTTAGAGGGCCGGGGATATAGCTCAGTGGTTCTGGCACCTGTCTTGCAAGCACAAGGACCTGGGTTCGATCCCTGGTAACCACATAACAATACTGGGCTTGGAGACTCACCCCAGCAGGAATCAGTACCACACACCACAGTGCCGGGCATGGTGGCTCACGCCTGTAATCCCAGCACTGGGGAGGCAGAGACAGGAGGATTGTTGTGATGTGAGTCTGAGGCTGAGCTCAGGGCCAGCCTGAACCACAAAGCAAGACCATCTCAAAAAAACCTTAAAAAAAAATTTTTTTTAGAAATCCAAAATTTATAGTCTGCAAATATGCCTCTTTCATAAAATGAAGCATTTATATGTGAATGTCATGATATCTGGGGTTTGTTTCAAAATATTCTTCCACCACCTGTCTCAAAAAATGGGAAGAATGGATGAAATTAGGTCAGCAAAAATGTTATGATTTGGTAAAGCTGAATAATGAGTATATAAGGATTTATTATACTATTCTCTCTTCCTTTATATGGTTGAATTTTTTAATAATAAAGACTTTTTAAAAGTATAACCACTCTATGCAATGCCTAAGAATTACTAGGAATTGTAGAAAAAGAAGGAGTGAAAGGGAACTTGTACAGGAACAGTAAGCATTTATTAAGGCTCCCTATGTAAATACAGTACTCTACTAACAGGCAATAGCAAAAATGGTACCTATTCAGAAGCACTTTCATGGCACCACAGGGAAGATGTGAAAAAAGAAAGGCTATCTCCATACATAGAAAATGCATTTCATTCCCATTTGTATTTATGACCTATATTCTAAAACTAGCAATCTGTATTGTTACAGTCTGTTCACTGTGCTAAACCAAATGAGCCTGTTGCTACCAAATGAAATACCAAACCACACACTGACTAATATTTAGAGCTGAATACTACTTTTGAGATGATGGATCATTTGCAACTAAGACTTTTCATAATATCCATAATGTATTGCTCCAGTGTGAACCATTTTCCTTGCTTCTTAATATGTAAATACCTAAGACAGTCTTTGAAGAGTTTAATTGGTCACCATGCACAGATTGAAAAAGAGGCTTATCCAGAAAAAAAAAAAAAATCATTCTCTCCTGAGTGGTTACAAAAGCCTTATTCTTAACATTTAAACTTGTTGAGAATTTCATCAGCTAGAATCTTAAGCTGCCTTAGATATTAGGGAATACAGTATGTATGTGAATAAATCACTAATTATTTGTACCTATAATAGAATCTAAGATCAGTATTTCTCACTTCTGTCTTGATTTTTGAACATCAAAAGGGGCCCATTTGACTTAAAAAACATGAAAATTAGATGTAAAACTTGTCATGAATGGATCCTCCTTTGAGAAAAAGCTACATTGTATTTGGGGGACAAAAGGGAGAATTTGAGTATGGATAGGTTATTAGATGACATTTAGAAGCTATTCTTAATTTTCTCTTAATCAATTCTTAATTACTATTAATTCTAACAATGTATAACTGATAGATAGAAAATGTCCTAATTAGAAATGTTTACTAAAGTATTTAAGGGGAATGTCATGTATGCAAATTTGTTTGAAACAGTTCAGATAAATTCATAAGGCAAAATACAACTGGTGAATCTAAGTGATGAGTATAACTTTCTATCTCAAAATTTTTCAAAATAAAAACTTTTTTCAAAGTTATTTTTATATTTTATTTAGATATGCTAATGGTTGACCCAGAAGAATAATATATGAGGGTTGATATGCCCTTTGGCCTAGAAGTGTACCATTTAAATTATGATTTTACTACTCAAGGGTTCCATAGTTTGGGGAGACACAAGGAGAAGTAAAGCCCATCACAAAAGTATCAGTGATGATTATCAATGTTTCAGCAAACTGCTGTACTCTCAGTACACAGTGCTCTCAGCCACAACTCCAGATCAATATGGCTACCGATGACAGATGGTCAAAGCATCCCTCTCCACTCAGGTCATTCTCAGTTCAAATGGTCCAACAGGGTTTCAGAGTCTTATGTCATTAGACTGTCTTTAGAAAACAACCTAGCCATTAAAGGCAGAAGCAGAGTAATGTTGTATGTCAGACAGCACACTGTTGACAGCTTAAATATACTCAGAAAGCTTAAAATGTGTTGATTTTCTTTGTGCTACGCTACATTTTTACAGGCAGAGAGAATGTATCATTAAAACGTAAATGTATGTTGAAAGCAAAGCTATAAAAAGACTTTCTGTCACAAACCATTTCTAGACACAACATAGCTAGGAAGAAAAAGTAATATTGTTCAGCTATGATTTGATCAAAATTGCAATTCCTGTAGAAAGGAATAGGGACTTTTGGTCCAAGTATAATTTTTAATGTGATTTATACTTCACAGAATCTGATTTGAGATCCGTTTAGTTTGAAGACAGTCAGCATATGAACAGGAAACCTACTTTTGAAAGATCCTTCCAGTTACATTTCATGAGGACACCAACAATTTTCTAGATATTGCTGTATTAACATTCCTTTATTCCCTGGTCCAGTGTTTTCACTATTTATCACTCAGCCTGTCCCTTAAGTTATCTAAGATAAAATAATATCACTTTTTCCACTAAAAGTATAAATGTGCAAACATCATGAAATACTGATTAAAGCCTATATTGTATTTACTACAAATATATATTTCTTCCCCCTTTCAGTCCTTAAATAACATCTACTCACTACTAATTAGTGTTTAAGCAAAAGCAGGTCTATGAGTAGTCATTAAATTAGTTATGGATGCATTGGGAAACCCATTTTACCAATTCCAAGCAAGTCACTGGAATACATTTAGCCATTTAAGTTTAGGATATACAAATAACAGATTTATTACTATCATGAGGCAAATTCTTTTTCACACAAGTACTCGTGACTTCATTATCTGAGAGTTGGACTTGGCCCAAAGTGGACTGACTTACAATATTTTCTTTCATGGCAGGCATTCCATGAACAGTTGCTTTAAATGAAAAAACAGACCCAGGGTTGTTGGGGAGGCCAAACGAAGAGGATGATTCAGCACTGGTAAGCAATGTGGTCACTGAATACAATCAACAGTTCTGGTCAAAGAAAAGTCACAAGTACTCCATTTAGAAAGAGAATTTAAATGTTTTCTAGAAAGAGAGTGAAATAATTTCTTTAGGAAGAAATTCCCCTCAGGCAAATCTCAAAAATAAATGGTAACATTTATATAGTAATTACTATAGTGCTTCCTCACTGCCAAGAGAAAGAATTTGAAAAATAAAAGAATCTTGGCCTCTAGAAAAAGCAGTGGGAAACCTCTGGCCTTAGTTTAACTTCTAGCTCGACCATGAAAAGTTTTCTGAGACCAAGTGTCTTTTGAGCCTCCCTTCTCTACCATTAAGAGCAACAAATACAGCTGTGCAAACAGCAGGACTATGTGTTCCGTGGTACGGTGCATGCCCCGGCTCTTCCCAAGAGGCACTGTCTTGCAGACTTGTGCAAAATTCTCCAAATTAGCAGGCTGAAAGAAAGATGAGGAGATCATGCCAGCCTGAAAAGGGAAGAAATGTTACAAGGCAGATTGGCACAGATTTGGGCGGTGAAAAGGGAAGATTCTGACCGCTGACAAGAAGGAAGAAGACTAAAAGTCTTGCAGTTGGATTTGCAGGTAACACAGCTGAAAAAGTAAGCATTATTTCTCTTTCCTTCCTATACATTTTTATCTATTTTTCTCTCTGTTTGCAACATTCTTTTCTTGCTGTTATAGTCACAGGCTCTGGAGCCACTATTAGGGTTTGAATCTCATGTCATCATATATTGCAGCAGACATATGATTTTGGTAATTCACCTAATGTCTAATTAAATTTCAGCTTCCTCAGCTGTAAAATGGGTAGTATGACACTTTACGAATGAGATTATATCAAACATCTACCATGTATCTGGCTTGTGGTAGCTGCCTGAAAATCGTCTACACCTTCCCTTTCCTGCATATTTTATTGTTTTAATCTATGTTTCTTATTTTTTAATCTTCCTTTTATATCTTATAGAACTGTGAAGTCTTTTTTTCATTATTCTTTTCTATAGGTCAGTGAGTTTGGGTAGAAAAATTTCCCAATATCTGGAGTAGATGAGATGTTCCATCTCAAGGGCCTACATGCTTTACGGTTGTCTGTCATCAGTGAGTTTACTGTTGATCTGATGAAAATTTAGTTTTATAATAGGAAGTTTTAGGATCTGGAAGTTAGAAAAGAAATATTCCTGACTCCTTTTAATCAGATATTATACTTGGATTTCTATTGGACAGTAATACAGAAGTTAGGCAGAGAATCCAGTAAGCTGAAGAGAGTTCCATCCAGCCTAAGCCCAGGTAAAGGCTGTGCAACTCCTCCTCTACAATGATGAGAAAGAACTGGGCTCTGGGAAACTGCTTGTTAAAAGTGAGCTTCAAGAGCAGAGAAATAATTCTTAACTGTACTCGTAGCAGAAAAATTGTGTTTAGAGTTAGATAAATCACAGCTCAAGTTTCAACATTTGTTAATTTTGAAGTAGTAATGTAAGTACTGTACTGTGAGTCAGGTTTCTTTGTTCATTTGTTTGGGGTTTTTTGAGGGGACAGGAAGAGCCCTAAAGCCATTGCAGAAAGAACCATTTTTTAAAAATAGTCATAAAGCAGAGAAAGAGTAAAGAAAGAGTAAGAGAAAAGAAAGCACCTACTCCAGGGGAAGTAGTTTCTCTTTCCCTACCCTTTAGCAGTGCAGCCCCTCCTTCAGGGAGCAACCTAGAGAAAAGCACTTAGGAGGGATTTGCTTACAGTAAATAATACCACCGGCTGCTCCTACCTTCTGGGAACTCCTTGGCCCCAAGGCTTTCTGTACACACCCATGTTCTAGTCATCTTTCTCCTGCACCCTCCTTAACTGTCCCCAGGGTTCACTCTCTGAGGCTTTTTCTTCTCTCTCCAAAAGCTCTGTAGGTAATTTTATCTCTAGGTCTTCTCCTACTCTTTAAGTAATGACCTCTCCCAAATGAACCTCTTTAACACAAGGTCTCTCCAAAACCCACAACCCAGTCCGGATGTCACCAGCTGATTGGTGAACATGTCTAAATCAAAATTGTCTCCACTCCCCCATGCCTCTCTCCATCTTCTGTAATCTAACAGCTCCCAAGTAAAAGCAGCGCCAACATCTTTCTTCGTTATTCTACTTCAGTTCCTAAATACAGTCAATTACTACTGATTCTACTTCCTGAATCTCTCTTTACTCTGTGTTCCTCTTTTAATTCCACTGCTGTTTTTTAATACAATGTTCTCATCATTTCCTATTTGGATTATTAAACTCTCTGCCTCTGACCTCTTTTCTGGCTAATCCTTGTATCAAAATGATCTTTCTTAAACACAAATCTAATATTTTCTCTTTTAATAAATTTAATAACTTTTGATGGATCCCATCTGTTTCTCCAAGTAAAAATCCAAATTCAAATAATGTTCTTTGTAACCTCACTTCAGTCTCCTTAGCATCTTTATCTCTCCCAGTCTTCTCCTGTGCACACCACAGACTACAGAATACATCTGCACTCCCCAGCCCCTCAAGACTCCTTTCCTCTTACTCCATTCCTTATGCATGAAATACTTTTTGCTTTTTTTTCTTTGAGACAGTGTCTCGCTTTGTAGTTCAGGCTGGTCCTGAACTCACTATGCAGCTCAGGCCAAACTTGAACTCATGGCCCTCCTCTTGCCTCTGCCTCCTGAGTGCTGGGATTACAGGTATGAGTCACCACATATGGCATCGTGATATGTGGTGTCAGGGATTGAACTGCAGACCTTGCACTTGCCAGGCAGATGCCAGAACCACTGAGCTAAATCCCCAGGCACAGAAATGCTTTTTCCTGTCTGGTAGACACCTTCACACTCTTCAAGATAAATTCAACTGCCACTCCTCTGTAAAGCTTCCCCTCACTGCTCAATAAATGATATCTACATGTGGGATCCTGGATCTTACCCTCTATTTGGGGCACTTTTAAAGATTCACTGCAAGCACTGGTTTATGTATTTGACTCCATGGACAAATAAGAATGAGATTGTGAGCCCTTAAAGGACAAGCATCAGCTCTTAGTCTTTTTAGTGTCCCCAGCTATTCACCAAAAATGCAGTAACTGCTAATTGTTATGGAAAAAAATCAGCTTTTCACACAAAATCCTCAGCACCTTCCAGGAAATGCTGCCTTTTCCCAGAGAGATCTATGAAGTCTTGTCTTGTACATAAAAAGTTCATAACTGGAGTAAAATCAGAATATGTTTCCTCAGTTTAAAAGAGAGATTGGGAGAACAAAGAACAGAGAAAGAGAAAGCAAGGGATGATACTCCTTTGGTGACTCAGTATGATCTTCTTACTTGTTCACAAAGCTGGAAAATGAACAGAACTTTTCCACAGCCCCATTTTTAACTCATATTTAAAGAGCAACCGAATGAAGTAACTATGGGTGAATACTATTTGAAAAATTGGAACACAAATTTTGAAATCTCAACATCTGAGCACCTTAGTGTCTCTTTAACCAGCCATCCTATCCTCTCACAGCCTCTTTCTCCTTCCCTTTTCCTGCTTGTACCGAGTTCCTTTTCAGCAAGCAAAGAAAAGCTAAAGTGGCCACCAGGAAATGTTTTTAACATCTATCCCCAAAGGCTCCCTAGAAAAAAATAATTTACAATCACAACATATGCAACTGGGTGTCTTAACTGTGAATCTAATGTAACTATTGTTTCCTTAGACGCTTCCTTAATTTTATGTGAGTAATAAATACAGCCTTTAACAACAGACTCTAATCGCTTCCAAATGACTGATTTTCACAACATTGCCACCATACATTGCCTTTATGTAAATAACAAAATATTTCTAAATTGCTTCCATTAGCAAATACCAAAACATTTGTTATTTGTTTTAAATGGATGGGAGGAATTGGAAACATATTGCCAAAAAAAAGCTTTATAACAATTTTCTACACATATTATGCTTGAAAATGGAATGCTTATATGGTAGAAATTTACTAAAATCCAACAAGCTTTTAAAATATTATTAATGAGAAATATTTTAATGCCAATTCCATATCAAAGTTCCAGGATTTTGCATTTCTACAGAGCAGAGTTCATGAACTCCTGCTAACCATGTTAACAATCTACTGGGTTTCTAAAGACTCAGCAGGGGTTGGAATTAGAAGGCTCTGCCACTAACATCAATAACAGGAGCAGTGACACTCAGAGTTTTCCATCCTGCTCTCCACGGACAGTTCAGCATTCAGAAACTAGCTCATGATTGAGAAGGATCTATAGTTAATAATTCCTAATAAAATCTAAAGGGACACAGTATTTCTGATTTCGTTTCTAGCAGGAGTCTTAAAAATTACATATATTTGTGAATGTGTTGTGATGTGCTATTATATATACAATGTTATAATAACTATTTCTTAAAGAACTTTACCAACAGGAAGAAATTCTAGGTTCAAATGCTTGTTTTCATTTACAGGGGAAAAGATGTGAATAAAATCACAAGTGTTTCTCTAAGAGGCATGAAAATGGCTTGACTCCCAAATTGAAGAGGAAGGTTTTTGGACAAGTGATAACTCAAGCAATTCAGGTATATCCTGGGCCCAAGGCAAGTGGCAGAGCAATTCAGAGATGCATGAAAACAAAGAGAATACATCTGAGTTTTCAGATAGACATGAGAAGTTAGCTTCACGGTATTTTTTTTTAATTTAAAAAATTGCACCATAGTAATTAATCTTCAAATGCAGGAAAATATATTCTTACTAGTCTCTTTTAAAGTCATCTAATTCTTTTTTTCATTCTTTCTTTACAAAAGCTTATTTTTTAAAAAGCTGAGTTATTGCGGTTTCTTTGTTTTTTTGTTTTTTGGGGTTTTTTTTTAGGTTTTTTGAGACAGGGTCTCGCTTTTGTAGTTCAGGCTGGCCCTGAGCTCAGCCTCAAACTCACATCACAGCAATCCTCCTGCCTCTGCCTCCCGAGTGCTGGGATTACAGGCGTGAGCCACCACACCCCGCACTGTGGTATGTGGTACTGGTTGCTGCTGGGTGTGAGTCTCCACACCCAGTATTATATGTGGTTACCGGGGATCAAACTCAGGTCCTTGCTCTTGCAAGACAGGCGCCGGAACCACTGAGCTATATCCCCGGCCCTTCTTTGTTGTTTTTAAGGCTTAGGAAAGGGCAGTATTCAAATCTTAAAGCTGAATTGACTACTACTGTTTAGTAATTTCTCAACTTTCCTTTTGGAGATCCAAGTAATATAAAATATCTGTATTCTTATTGCTGCTTGTGACAGGAAAACAGTGTAATGAGTTATATCAATTTGTTCTTATCCTAAAGGAAACATCATAATGATATTGAAAGCTGTATTAATTCATAGCAGTGTCAGCATTAAGACTATATAGATTTGTGTTCTAGTCTTTTGGATCTTTAATTTTTAGAAAGCTTAAACATTATACATCCATATATTTATAAGGCTCACCTTTTTCCTTTCATTTCTTCACCACTCTGCAGTTATTGCAAAGAGCTTTACCAACGGGAAGACTTTGAATAAAGACTTTTGTGAGACGTCATGGGTCCACTCACATTGGCTCAATAATAAACTCAATTTGGGGTCCTTTCAGAAAAAGCTCCATAAGGCTCAGACAGTGATTGTATAATAATCTCAGTCTTATCTTCTCCCAACTCCAGGAAACATAAACATGCTAGTCATGGCAATTTACACTAGAGAATTAAATGGGCCATTTTCTAAATTATCATATGTACAAATTTTGCCTTTGGGGAAAGTGCTATGTTACTTGTAATCCATGAGCAAGTTATTTATATTTGAAGACATTTGACCTGTCAAAAAAGACAGTAAAAGAAGAGAGATAAGTTAATGAGAATGTATAGGAAATATGTACCCAAATCAGCACTTTTCTGAATTACTTTTCATACACACTTCACCACAGCATACAGACACAGACTAAACCAAAACATTGTTTAACAATTCCATTTATGCTGTAATGTCTTCTTTAAAAGGAAGCAACATTTTTCCCCTTTGTTTTAAAACTTGAATTTTTCCCCCTGCTTTTAGTATTACTATTTTTTAGATGAATTTGCTTTCCTCAATTATAAATATTTGCTCAGCACTTCTAAAACTGACTCTTATTATGGTAAAAATATGACTTAATTGTATTTTTTTAAAAATACCGAGCTATTTTATTTTAGAGGTAGGGTCATGCTGAGTTTCTGTGTTCCCCAGGATGGCCTAGAATTTGTGATCCTCTTGCTTCCTGAGTGCACTCCTAGCTACTTATACTCACTGTCAATTGTAGAGTGTATTGGTTTTGAGCATATTCACATTACTGTCATCCATCTGCAGAACTTAAATGAAGTTTTACTAAATATTTAAGTGATATTTCTATAAGTTTGTAGCATATATATTTCTGAAACAACTAAAGCTTTAAACTTCACTAAGGCTTTTGGGACACCATGTCTTAACTGCAGAATCCAGATCATAAATATACGAGTATATTACATAATTCATCCAACTCTTTTGGATGTTTGAAATATTTCAAAATAAAATATTGGAGAGCCGGGCATGGTGGCTCACACCTGTGATCCCAGAACTCAGGAGGCACAGACAGGCAGGAGGATTTCTGTGAGTTTGAGGATAGCCTGGGCTACCGAGTCAGTTCAGAGCCAGTTTGAACTACAAAATAAGACCCTGTCTCAAAAAAAAAAAATATTGGGGTACTTAGGGTCAAGAGATAAAAAAATTTACTTTGTTTTGAGACAGAGTCTCGCTTTGTAGTTCAGGCTGGCCCTGAGCTCAGCCTCAAACTCATGTCACAGCAATCCTCCTGCCTCTGCCTCCAAAGTGCTGGGGTTACAGGTGTGAGCTACCACGCCCGGCACTGTGGTGTGTGGTACTGATTGCTGCTGGGCGTGAGTCTACATGTCCAGTATTGTATGTGGTTACTGGGGGATCTAACCCAGGCCTTGAGCTTGCAAGACAAGCACCAAACCACTGAGCTAAATCCCCGGCCCCAAGAGATAGAATTTAAATGTTGCAAATTAATAAAGATATATTTAAGGGGGCCAGGGATTTAGCTCAGTGATTCTGGCATTGTCTTTCAAGTACAAGGCCCCAAGTTCGATCCCAGTAATCACATATCATAATGCTGAGCATGGTAACTCATGCCCATCAGTTATCAGTACCACATACCACAATGCCAGGAATGGTGACTCAGCTTTGTAATCCCAGCACTCAGGAGGCAGAGGCAGGAGGATTGCTGTGAGTTTGCGGCTTGCTTAGGCTACACAGTGAGCTCAGGGCCAGCCTGAACTACAGAGTGAGACTGTCACAAAAAAAAAAAAAAAAAAAGGGGATATATTTAAAAATCTAAGCATAGAAGCAAAATCACTGTTTCTTGTATTATCCAAAAAAATAACTATTGGTGCATCCCTAGCCACCTTTTAGAGAACATCTTCTTAACATCTGTATTTATGACCATAGAATTGTCATATCTAGAAAGCCTCTTTTCTCCTTAAAGAATGATTGCAAAAGTTCCTCTGACTTTTGTGCCTGTTTGAAAACCAGTAACAAAATATTGTGTAAACTTATACAGCTGTTTACTAAACATTTATTCAGTGTTTCTTATATGTCAGGAACTATGCTCAATGGTAGAGGTACGATCATAAGCAAAACATCATATTTACCAATAGAAATTTATTGCCTGGAGACACACAGAAACATACACACAGATAGAGACAGAGAGAGAGAGAGCACACAAATGGCACTCAATGAGAAGGTATAAAGCACTAGAGCATGTGCAACATCATAGCACTACAGTATTATGACCTACAAGAAATCCACAAGGAGTAGAACCTAACTCTTTTTTTTTTTTTTTTTTTCTTGAGACAGGGTCTCACTTTTGTAGCTCATTTTCAGGCTGGCCCTGAGTTTACTATGTAGCCCTGGCTATCCTCGAACTCATAGCAATCCTCCTGCCTCTGCCTCCCAAGTGCTGGGATGACAGGGTTGAGCCACCATGCCCGGCACTGTGGTATGTGGTACTGATTGCTGATAGGTGTGAGTCACCATGCCTAATATCGTGGTATGTGGTTACTGGGGATCTAACTCAGGACCTTCGGCTTGCAAGGCAGGCGCCTGAAAAACTGAGCTAAATCCCCAGCCCCGAAATGTCATTTCTATGTCTCTAGTTTAAAACTGACTTACAAAATCTGGGTGGAGTCAGAAATCTCAATTTTTAATGTGACCAACTTTTTTGTTTAAGTTGTTCACAATAAAAATTTTAAAACTCTACAAAATTAGAACACTGTATGACTACCTATGTACCCACCATTCAATTTCATTATATGACCACTTTTTATTCATATCATCAGGCATTTAGCTTTCATACAGATTTATTTTAAAGATAATACCAGATATTCAAACATTTTATCCAATAATACTTCAATTTGTGCCCTAAAAATGATTTTTAACATTAGCACAACAGAATAATCACACATTGCTACTCAAGATAATCCTAATATAACTGGTCCACATTAAAAAAACTGAGCCATTAGCTTGCAGAAGAGAGTAATAAGTCAGTGTCCAATTAGATTACTTAGAAATATACAACTTGAGTTAGTTCATCAACCCAAACTTTTTTTTGTTCAAGAATAAGCAAGCTATGCACTCATGTTCTGAAACTGCCACTTTCAAATCTTCAAAATATTACATTTTTAGGGCTGAAGATTTAGTTCAGTGGTTCCAGTGCTTGCCTCGAAAGCACAAGGTCCTGAGTTTGATCCTATATCACATATCACAATCAGGCATAGCGTGCTCTGGCCTGTAATCCCAGCAATGAGGAGATGGAGGCAGAAAGGATTGCTGTGAGTTCCAGGCCAGCCTGGGCTACATAATGGGTTCAGGGGCAGCCTGAACTACAAAGCAAGACCCTGTCTCAAAAAAATACATATAATAATAATAGGACCAGGGATTTAGCTCAGTGGTTCTGGTGCCTGTCTTACAAGCACAAGGGCCCAGGTTCGATCCCCGGTAGCCACATACAATACTGGGCATGGAGACTTATGCCCAACAGCAATCAGAACCACATACCACAGTGCTGGGCAGGATGGCTCACATCTGTAATCACAGCACTCCGGAGGCAGAGGCAGGAGGATTGCTGTGATGTAAGTTTGAAGCTGAGCTCAGGGCCAGCCTGAACTACAAAGTGAGACCCTATCTAAAAAAAAAAAAAAAATAAATAAATAAATAAATATATGCATGTATATATATAATAATAATGATAATGATAACATTTTCAAGAGATTAAGATTATCAAACAGAGCTGAAATTATAAAATGAAATCTTTTGAGGGTTATTGATCTAATTTGGGGGGGTAGAGACTGGTATCAATTTTTAGTGCAGGCTGGCTTCAAACTTGTGACAGTCCTCCCGCCTCACCTTCCCAAGTGCAGGGAGCACAGGCATACACCACAACACCTGGCCTATTGATCTGAATTTTTAAAAAGTTTTTTAAGTTAACTAATATTTTATACCTTGTTAATCTTCCTAGAGGAGCAACTTGTTTTTCTTTGAGTTACTTACATTTTAAATTTGAAAATAATATTTTTCTCAATGAACCCAGAGAAGTTTCCCAAAGTACAAGAAACACTAAACACGTCCTATGCTAAGCCATTTGCCATTTCCAGTGATCTTACTACTGAGAAAGCAGTGTTCTCCAAGGCTTTCACTAAATTAAAGGTTGGGGAAATTCAATTGCATGCCTCAGTTATACTTTAGCTCTGGCCTTGTCTGCCTTATCACCTCCATTTGGCACTAACATTCAAAAAGCTCAGGACAATATTTCCTTGACATTTTTCTTTCCTTTCATCTGGTTCTTTAAAACCAAAAGAGAACAAAACTAAAAGCAAAAAAAAAGAGAGAAAGAGAGAGAGAGAGATATAAAGTCTTTGGGTTTATATCAGAAGAAAGCCTTCTTCCTTAAACATGAAAATCAGGAATTATTTTTTGTGAGAAAAAATTCAAAAGATATTCACTGTCAACCCATAGCTTTCATATAACACTGATAAATCATATGCTTGATTTTTTTAGTTATATTCCATTTTTAAGTAGTGATGATCTGTGATACAGCATCTAAGCTATTTCTTATCTATCCATGTGGAAAACCATAGATCTGTATTAAAATTAATATATAAAATCTCACATATGTAATTACTGTACTTTAGAAAATCTAAGATAAAGTATTCCTTGGTCTTGTCATCAAAATAAGCATTTATTAAAATATTAAAGATTATACATTCAGACATATAATTTCCATTTTAAATATTTTATCCTTTCCCGAAGTTTTTTATTTAACATGTGTCAAAGGTACAAAGACAAATCTCTCTTGCTCTTTGATAAAGTGTCAGAGCTTACGTAATCATTTAAGAATAGATCTGTTGAAATATTTTTTCCAGTTACAAGTTATGTATTAAAATTAGCAGCAACCTGTTGAAAGAATTTTACCTGTGGATAATAGCCCTCATCTCACCTCTATCTATCATACTATCAATTACTTTATTACAGGAGTTTACCTTTGGACAGCTCATCTACCAGCTGTCAATCTGTCTTCACCCTGAGACTCTGCAGTAAACCTCAGGTGTGTTGCGGTTTACTAAAATAGATTGTTTTCCTTCTTTTTCTAATAAAAACAGCAGTAGTCAAAAATGCAAGCCTCTGGCACTCCAGATGTGCTCCATCATGGGGCATAACCTAAACTTTTTTAAATTCCTATCTCTCAGATCACAGCTTCATAGCTGAAGATTTTGTAGCTATTGCTCTTGTTCTGGTTTTACCTTTCCTCCATATTCCACCCTTCATCAAAGTCCTTAAAATAGCAGCTTTGAAAAGACTAAAAACTAAAATGTCCATCAATACCAGAATGGCTTAATCAATTACAGTCCATAAATGAATTATTAGACATTTAAAAAGAAAAGGTATAAAGGGAATGGAATGAGGATGTTCTCAATAGCATGAAAAGATATCTAAGACATATAAAGTAAAAAGGAAGATGCAGAATAATATTGACTTTTTGTTTAAAAAGGACAAAGACATTCAGAATTATTTTTATATTCATAAAGAAATTCTAAAGAGATATAGATAGTGCTGTTGAGGTATATTATAGTTAGGAATGATAAATGACAATTTCATGATGCAAGAGAATTTTCATGATATACTGTCTTGTGCTTTTTATTTTAAACAAAATATATTGTCTATCTTAAAAGAAATAATAACTTTGTTCAGGGAAAGAAAGCTAAAAGAAACTTAGGTAAATCCATTCTTAGGCTATTGGCACCATAGTTTTGCCAAAAGAATAAATGATCAAGAAACCAAAAAATAAAATTTAGAAAGCACTAGGATTAGTTCTGGTTGAAGAACAAACTAAAAGACCTCAAAAATATTATGCACCAATGCTACAGTTCTGTTGATTTATATCTGTGTTTTTAAAAATCAAAAGGTATTTTGAAATAAATTACATTATAGCAGGATTGAGTGCTCCTTCGTTCAGCCTTCTCTTCCATTTTCTAAAAACTGCCCCGTGGACTGCCTCCCTCACACCTCCATCCCAAAGACAACTCAGTAAAAGGTGAACTGCCCAAGCCCTGGAGGAAAGATGAGCTGTCCCAATTCCGGTTCTACTTACCATCCACTGGCTGCGTGGCCAGTGCAGTTTACTTAACTACATGGTGACTATTGCTTCATCTGCACAATGGGAATAAGAATAGTAATGTCACCGCATAAGTTTATCTAAGTATTAACTAAGACATAAAAAGGACATAGAACAGTGCCTGGCTCACAAGAAGAATGCTCTCGATGTTTGCTGTTTTACTTTTTCTTCAATTGTTTTGTTGTTTGTCATTCTTTAAAAGTGCACCTCTAGAACATGATCTTGGGCAAATAACTTTGTTAAACCAGTTTTCTCATCCCTAAATGTGTGAACACTACTTATCAGTAAGTGATTGTAAGTTCTGAATGAGAGAATACAAAAGTATTTATAAACTCTATAGTTTGATCACAGGCACTAGTTTTTGTTATCTGATTTAGCAATGGAATGCAAGATCAGCCCTAAGTGGGTAGGAGAAAAGGAACTAATAGAAAAACATCCTTAGGTGCTCATCCCTTAAAAGACCTCCCAGGGAGAGTAGCAAGATCACGAAAACTCACACTGTCTCCCTGTGGAGGTTACCCGCTGAGGCAGTGAGGTAGGCCGCATGGGTCAGCCCCTTTCTGGCAAATGTATCCCTTCCCATTTGCTCCAGTTGGTGGTAAAAGGTGAAAGAGGGCGGCAAAGCAGACAGCTGGTGTGACATGAAACAGAAAGATCTATGTTTCGCCTTAAAAAAGAGGGAAAAAAAATCTGTGGGAAATAGTGGTAAATAAAAAGAAGCAAGAAAGTGCTTGGAGCATTTCAGCTGGTAAGAGAGATTGAGAAAGAACTAGCCCCAAGACAGATGCAACCTACACCCTCCATCTGTAATCAGAGAGAAGCTCACATGTCAGAAAAAAAGCTGTCTTCCCTCAGGGGAATCTTGGAAGCTGTCAATGTTCTAGCCATGAGAAAACAAAAAATCTATATAGAATATTCCAACATGTGGAGGCCTGATAGAGCTAGAGAGACGTTCCCTGGGAGTCTGACTCTTGCAGGCTCTCACTTGGTGGACTGGGAATGTCAGCAGGAGGTATGTTTCACAGGGGAGGGGAAAGTAGTGTCTGGACCTGCTTGGGGACAGGCCCTCTGCTTCTGATTTAAGAAAGCACTAGAGCGAAGCAGTTAGGAAAGCTAACTGTCAATCAAAAAACCTTGGGTTCAAATCCAAATTCCTCTGCTTGCATAATCAGCATGCTTTGAGGTTGCTTCATTTTGCTAAATTGCTTAACTATAGTAGCAAAATTTCTTAACTTAGCTAAGCTTTAATTTCCTGATCTGTCAAGGAGGGGCTAATAATAATGTCATCTCCAAGGATGTTTTAATAACTAAGTTTATAAAACAATTACAAAATCCTTGCAAATATATATATATATATGTTGACTATTAATATATATTCTTTTGAAATGAAGTTTACTAATTTACTAGTTTGTAAGAACTAGTGAATGGGAAGTTGGAGTTGAAGAAAATGAAAACTTTCCTGTAACATCAAAACTAAGAATATTCCTCACGGGGGCCAGGGATTTATCTCAAATGGTACCATGCCTAACTTGGAAGCACAAAAGCCCGTGTTCTGAGTTTGATCCTGGGTACCACAAAAAAAAAAAGAAAGAAAGAAAGAAAGAAATAGATCTCATTAGTACTGAGATCAGTTTGATATGTTCCCATATTACTAACAATTGTAGACAAGTTGAACGTACATATAGAAATACAATTCCAGTTACTACCCATAATCAGAGTTGTGTTTAGATTTAGTTCCACCTCCCCCACCTCTGTGACCCTGGACAAGTCACATAAGTTGTGTGCCTCTAATCCACATTTGTAAAATGAGTGACAAGAACAGTATCTAGTACTGTTTGAATGAGGGTAAAATAACTTATATCTCACTACAGGCCTTAATACATCCCTGGCAAATGAAAAGTACTTAATAATTTTGGTAAGTACTAGTGTTTCTTTCACTATAAATATCATAATCATCATCTCAGAGTCATTTGTTAGTTAAATTTAAAGCCCACATCTTTGACTAGGGAAAGTAAATATACTTTGCACTGTGAATCAGTTTTTGCTCTCATCATAAGTAACTTCTAAGAAAGTGTATCAGTTTTTCCTAAGAAAAATAATTTACAAACAGTATATCTCATTGATTGGCACACCCACTGATTTGCTCTCACTATGGTATTTTAACTAAACTGACCAGGAGGTTTTTCTGAAGTACTTGAAATTTTTAAATTGGTCCTGAGAGCTATGATTAGTATTCTGCCTGTATTTATATATTATATTTTATTATCAAGCCATAACCATAAATGGCAATATCTCCCAAAAATCTCGCAAAAAAAAAATCAAACAAAACACATCTGCTTAAAGGTTTACATGTTTTACAATAAATAATTCACAATATTGAAAAAGTCAGTTCGATACAATTTAATAGTAATAGAAATTTACACTGAGGATATCAGAAAAAATAAAATACTCCTTCCTTTATTCAATAAACCTTTCTCGAGGCCTGCTACATGACAGACAATGCCCTCTGTTTTAAATAAAATATATGGTATTTGTTTATTCTTACAAAGTTCTTGCATTTATGCTTTTATACATTTCATTCATATTTTTGCATGATCTGATAAAATTGCATCCTGATTAATTTAGTAAATTTTTTATACCCCTGTCCCTTTAAGAATCTGTAATGTTTTTTCCATTAACATTCCTCTCTGGTTTTATGTACTTGGTCTGTGCTGTGGGATGTAGCATAAATTATCTGCCTTCAGCAAAATGAACAGCTGAAATGCAAGGCTGCTTGACAGTGCTTGTTAAGCCATTAGCTACTGTGATCTCACTCTGCTGGTAGCTCTGCCTTTCAGTTGTCTCAAGAAGCGTAAGTTTTTGACCATCTCCCCCCAAAAGAGCCTAGAATTTTCACACCATGCTTAGGTGTTAGTTAAGAAACATAATGGAGACAATCTTGGGATGTTTATTTTTAAAGTATCACAAATGAATACTTTGTATATTATTAAAGACTAACAACAGGATAGGTTAAACAGGTGAAACAATATTTTTAGTAAAATTATTCTATAAGAGTCTAAGAAGAATATATATGAGTGGTTATATAATTAATAGAGTCAATGTGGTAGATACACATATATGGAGTGCTATAACATAGTATGTATGTGCTTTTTTTTCAGTTTGAGAGTTATTGCCATTTTTTAACTGGCCAGTTTACAAAAACACTACTGTAGACACCTTAATTCAGCCTATTATTAAGTTTATTAATCTAGTCTTCCTTCTCACAGCATTTCTACCTTCTGTAAAATGGGTGATCTTTTTCTTCATTTCACCTCTGGACAATATCATTTGATAGGTCATGGGGAGTTCTTTGCATCTTTGAAACATATCCAACATTACAGATCTCATAAATCAGATATTCCATGCAGATGATGTTTTATTTACCAAGAGGTCAAAGAATCAAAGTGGTTTCTGTCAAGGTAATTTTCTTCTTATTGAGTTGACTGTAACTACTCTTGTAGATTCATTCACTTACTGACTTCAGGTTTGGGTACTGTCATGTAGTATGTGGTTCCACAGTCAGGATGGCAACTAAGCCAGGGGCACTGAAGTTCTGGTAGAGTCAAAGAAGCTATGACACCCTTTGGACCTTTGGACTCACATCATTGATACTTCTGATCCTGAAGACATACCAGCTTGGGTTCTGCAAGTGCACAGAAGCCGCCACCTCTTCTTGCCACAGCCTTGCCACTCGCATCTCAGTTCTGTACTATCGCTCCCTGTATTCCTTGTGATAGTCCTAACCTTTTCACAGATGAGTTTCCTCCTTGGTCAAACTTTTTGCTCAGGCATTTCATCTCAAATTCTACTTCAAAAATGGTGCTTCTTGCTGTATCTTCACATGGCAGAAAGGCAAATATCCCCTCAAGTTTCTCCACTAAGATCACTAACCCTAATCACAAGGCAGAAACTCCAACCTTACAAAGACCTTATCTCTTAACATTATTACATTGGAAATTATAGTTCAACACATGAATTGAAGAGTGGAAGAGAAAATACAAATTCAAGCCATTAGTACATCTTTGAATTATATTACTTTACTAGTGTACATACAGCTAATTTTCTTAAGTAAAACTTAAATTGTTATGTGTGCATTTTAAGCATTCTTTGTTAGATAACTAAGAAAAAATTTAAACTAGATTTCTTCTGCCTGTACTGAAAAAGTAACCTCAGTAATTTTAAGTAGTGAGTAAAAAAGTCACTCTTCTCCCTTCTGTTACTCCAATAGTCGTCATCTACTGAGAGTCTTGTAGCTCTGTAGGTGAGTCATAAATGCTGTTGTCTTTAAGATCATTTCAGAATCCATTACTATCTTTTATTTTTATTTCTATACCTCATCCTTCTTAAATAAATTTGTTCTGTTTGAAAAAATTATATTTGCCCATTTTTTTCAGCAATCTTAAGTTTCTTTTCTAGGTCATAATCAAATGTCAAGGTTAACAAGTTTTCCAAATGTCATACATGGTACTACATACTTCCATACTGATGAAAATTTTTAAAAGATGAAGAAAAACCAATATATGTCCAAATCTCATTCCATAAAGTCATATTTTGTGCTTGTATATATAGGAGATAGGGGGCCATGGGTAGCGCATAGAAATGGGAAAAAATGAGAATCAAAATGTGTCATATACAGGTACAAATTCTCAGTGTTGAATGCAATCATAGTGTTTGTCTAAATATACCAACAAAAAGTTATATTTTGAATGATTTTATACTACATTAAATGTGAAAAACTCAAAGTATTTGCTTTCAAGTACTTTTCATGTATTTCTAAAGCACATCTCTTACAAATTTGGCTAATACAACTCATCTTCTTTCTAGTAATATCTATAGTGATTAACTTACTTGAGAATAATCTTTACTGAGAAAAATTCTAATCTTGGATTTGACCATTGCTCCAAGTTAATTTTATGAATATGGTTTTTTATTGAATTTGTTCACTTGCATTTAGTTGACCCAAAGACCTTATCAAGCACCCAGATCAGGTAAGAAGTAACAGTAGTTAGTATTCCTTTTTAAAATAAAACAAAAGAAAATGCATTGAAGCTAGACTAGCACTTATCCTATCAAAATGCATCATTTCTGTGATATATATATGTGATATTTTACCAATAGGAGAAACTTTGACAAGCTGACAAGATAGCTCATTCCTACAGACTGATTTAACTATTTTATCTATGGATATGCTCTGAAACTTTTAAAACAAAATAATATGGATAAAAATTCTTTAAAAGTATGTCTCCTTTAGCTTTGTAAACCTAGTATCTAGCACATACTTACACACTGCAGGTGCTCAATAAATATTTGTTAAACTAGTGATACTATAATATGATTGACTTATTGAAAAGCAATTGTCAAATTGCACAACATTGCAATAGCCCCTGTAGCCAATTAACTGAATTTATTAATGCAAGTTGCTAGGGTAGAGGACTCAACTCCCAAGAGATCTTTTGACATTGTTCTAGTCACAATTTCTTATCTTGTTCCAACAAGCCATCCCTCTCATGAATACAGGGAGAATTAAGTGAGTAGGGAGAAAGAATAGTTTAACACAGACTATCACTAGTCAAAGACAGAAAACCTAGAAATTATACTGATAAGTGTTCTGTGTATGGAAAAATCCAGTATTTCAGTATATGAGATTTGGTTATAAGAGTAAAATAGTAACATTAACTACAGATCCTTAAATTAATATCCAATCTCTGTCTCATTTTAATGTAATCAAAAGGCCGGTCAGAGTTCGATTTCTGACTATAATTCTCTTCTTGTGGTTGTTAGGAAAGGCTAATTCAAAACATTTCACTAGGGCCGAAGATTTAGCTCAGTGGTCCCTGTGCCTGCCTTGCAAGTGCAAGGTCCCACATTTGATCCCCAGTAACCATAAACCACAATCCTGGGCATGGTGACTCATCCCACCAGCAATGGTGGATTGCTGAACTGAGTTTAAGGACCAGCCTGAATTACAGTAAAGCGAGACCTTGTCTCAAAAAAAAAAAAATGCACTGTGTATCTGCAATTATCTGCCATCTTAAAATGCCATAGCTTACAAGGCTTCCTCTCTTTTAGAATATTTACAAAAGATTAAAGAAAGTTCAGAGGTTTAAATGGAAGGTATGTGGACTGCACCTAGGTAGAAAAAAGGAGAAGTTTTGAATTTAGTACATTTTATTATTGCACACTTCTTGTTACATTGTTACATGCTTCCTAAAATTATACACTATTTTACTAGAAGAAAAATTTTAACCTTACAAATTGTGCGTTCAAAACATGCTGGGCCCAGGATTTAGCTCAGTGGTTCTGGTGTCTGTCTTGCAAGCGCAAGGTCCCAAGTTCAATCTGGGTAACCACATACCACAATGCTGGATGTGGTGACTCACACCCATCAGTAATCAGTACCACACACCACACTGATGGCTATGGTGGCTCATGCCTTTAATCCTAGCCTTTAGGAGGCAGAGGCAGGAGGATTGCTGTGAGTTCTAGGCTTGCCTGGGTTACGTAGTGAGCTCAGGACCAGCCTAAATTAAAAAAGCAACACCCTCTCTCTCTCTCTCTCTCTCAAAAAAAAAAAAAAAAAAAAGCTATATAGGGCTGAGGATTTAGCTCAGCAGTGCTGCACCTCCCCCTAAGCGCAAGGTCCTGAGTTTGGAAAAAAAAATAATAATAATGGTAACTACTGGGCATGGGATATGGCTTAGTGGTGCCTTTTCTGCCAGGCAAGCACAAGATCCTGAGTTCAATTCCCAGTACAGAGTTGTTAGAGTAATGTAATTATTTTCTTTTTTGAAACATCTTTTTTGCATTTTTAAAAGAAAGAGGATCTCATAATATTTACTAAAAGATAATACTCTTCAAGCATGCTGAAAAACACTGTAATTTTCAATGCCTCCTTTCTAAAAAGCTCTTCTTTAATCAAATCTTAGTTTAGCTTTATATTGATTTTAGAACATGGTCCTCCTTTCATATGCACATGTGTGTTTTCTAGAGGACCCAAAAGGTTAAAAGCTGTAATATATCAATATACACTAACAGTTTGGTCTAATGGATATTCAATCAGCAATCTTAATATCTTCTTGTTAGCTCTATAGCCCTAGAAAGCCACTTAGCGTCTATCATCTGTTTTTCTTTCAAAATAAATAATAATTGTTGAATTTGAAAAATATGCATAAAGTATATTTACATTAAGAGCCTTTATTGAAAAATGAATATAAACTACTATATTACAAAGACCTCATTCTTGGATTATAACCAAGAGTATTGGCTATGGAATTTAGATTATTATTATATTAAAACAACTTGGTAAATATTAAAACATTTGAACAAAGCTTTGATGAGAAACACAGTATGCCATACAAAAATAGATAATACTTTCCAAGGGCTAATGCTAGCATATGCAATCATAAAGAAAAAAATTTCCTAAAAGAACTTTTAATTCTAAAATTTATGGTAAAAATTCCATATATTTAACAACTGTACTGATAGAAAAATCCTGTTTTTTCACAAGTTATTGAAGAATATGTGGAATAAAGATTAATTACCATTCTACTGCTTAAAAAATGTACTTTCAAGCTGTTAGGTAAGTGAATAGAGATCTGTTATGATATTAGCAAGAATGTTGCTCAGTAGGGGGATTGTTGCTGTTAACAATAGGAAATGAATCATTAAAGACATTAAAAATGAGTGAAAATGTTTTTCAACTATTTAAATAAAAGTCTTTGTTCTTTATAATAAAACTTGTTTTTGTTCTTTCTTATTACAGGAGGTTTTACATGATTTTCCTAAGAGTGCCATTTCAGATGGATTTAAAATTTTTAAAGCCCTAGATTACAAATTCTATTCTATATATAGACAGTAGTGGAGAAGCATTAAGTTAGAATAATTTAGCAATGTTTGCAATCTGATACTCTATTTCAGTGATAAACATTAACCTTAGTATAGCACTATCAACCAGCTACCTATTTTAAGTTTAGAAAATTATATTATTCTCTATTTAAAGGGTTTTTTTTTCCAAGATTACAGTTGTCCTCAGGAAATTATCATCTGAAAACATTAAATGGAAAATTACAGAAACAATTCATAAGTTTTAAATCATGCCCCTATTTTTTTTTTTTTTAATTTTTGAGACAAGGTCTTACTTTATAGTTCAGGCTGGTCCTGAATTCAGCTTCAAACTCAGCAATCCTCCTGCCTCTACTTCCCAGAGTGCTGAGATCACAGGCATGAGCCATTATACCCACCCGACACTGTGGTATGTGGTTCTTATTGTTGGTGGGTGTGAGTGAATAGAGATTTTACAATACTCCCAGCATTGTTGTATGTGGTTATCAGGGAGCAAACCAAGGACCTTGCACTTACAAGGCAGGCTCTAGAACCACTGAGCTAAAACCCAGGGCCTCATGCACCATTCTTGATGAAATCTTGTGCTCTCCAGATCTCTCCTACTCCAGATACAATCACCCCTTGTCCAGCAGAGTCACACTATACAGTCCCTACCCATTAGTTACTTAGTAGTTGCCCTAATTATCACATCAACTGAAAGGTCATCATAGTGTTTGTATTCAGATAAGCCTTATGCAATGGCCTAAAGCTACATCACAATACCTATGCTTTTTAGCTCATTTCATTTCATCATGTAAGCACTACATATTCTCATATCAAAATAAGGAAGTACACAGTAAAAAATATTTTGAGAGATCACATTTGTATAACTTTTAGTATATTGTTACTATTCTAGTTTATTATTAGTTACTGTATTTATTTCTCAATATGCCTAATTTATAAATTAATCCTGTTTATAGATATTTTATACTGAGAAATGTTTTACATAAAGGATTCAGTACTATGCAAAATTTTAGGAATCCACTGGAGGTCTTCAAACATATCTTTCATGGACAAGAGGATATTAATTATATTTATACTAAAAAAAATCAGATGCTGAATTGTTACCTTTCTTGCCATGTGTGTTAAATTCCACATAAAGAACTTGATAGAACACACGATATATGATACTGCATTAGTTTTTCCATTGCTGGTACAAAATAACACGAGCAATTTAAAGAAGTTTAATTTTCCTCATAGTTTCTGAGGGTTCAGTCCCTCAACCTGGTGAACTCAACCCAAGAACATCATGGGAAAACATTCATTTCCTGGAGGGTGGGAGCAGAGCAGAGAACAAGAATCCCAACAAAAGATACACCCTCCAAAGGCAGGCCCCAGGACTCACCTTCAATTAGTCCTGCCTCCTACCAACACATCCAGGTGTAAACATGAGTGGATTAATCCCCTAATGAGTAGTGCTGGAATGATCTAATCTTCTTTCATTAATCCCATCAAGATGACAATCAAGGTTAATTAGCACAGACACAATATAAAAGGAGGAAGAGAAACTCATATCTGGTGGTGCATGCCTATGACCCCAGCACTGAGGAAGCTGAGGCAGGATGATTACCATGATGTTGAAGGAACCCTGGGCTACACAGTGAGTTCAAAGCAAGCTTGAACTAGACAGCAAGGCTCTATTTCAATGCTCTCCCCCCCAAAAGAGGAAGAAAATAATCTTTGTACATTAAAGTATTTGAAAATAATGGAATATCATCTCATAAAAAATCAAATTGAAAAATTTTTTTTAAAAAAATCAAATTGAGGGGCCGGGGATTTAGCTCAGTGGTTCCGGCACCTGTCTTGCAAGCGCAAGGGCCTAGGTTCGATCCCTGGTAACCACATACCATACTGGGTGTGGAGACTCACGCCCACCAGCAATCAACACCACATACCACAGTACCGGGCGTGGTGGCTCATGCCTGTAATCCCAGCACTTGGGAGGCAGAGGCAGGAGGTTTGTTGTGATGTTGAGTTTGAGGCTGAGCTCAGGGCTAGCCTGAACTACAAAGTGAAACCCTGTCTCAAAAAACCTAATAAATAAATAAATAAATAAATAATCAAATTGATACAAAAAACTTCTTATCATTCTTAATGCTGGCCAGGGTACAATGAAAAGGACACTTCTGTTTATTTCCTTTCAGGAAGTAAATTGGTATTTTCTGAAAAATGGTTTGGTGATATGAATTCAGAGTCTTGTGAATAATCTCACACTTTGAAACAGAATTACTACATCTGGGAGCCTATCCTTGGTAACTTATGCAAAATCTTGACTGTTTACCCTCAAAGATGTGCCAGAAATGTTTCTAAAAGTGAAATCTAAAAGTCTAACAAAAAGAATGCTTAAATTATGGTAATTTTTAAAAATGAGTATTTGAGGGGCTGGGGATTTAGCCCAGTGGTTCCGGCGCCTGTCTTGCAAGTGCAAGGACCCAGGTTCGATCGCTGGTAACCACATACAATACTGGACATGGAGACTCACGCCCAGCAGCAACCAATACCACATACTACAGTGCCGGACGTGGTGGCTCATACCTGTCATCCCAGCACTCGGGAGGCAGAGGCAGGAGGATTGCTGTGATGTGAGTTGAAGGCTGAGCTCAGGGCCAGCCTGAACTACAAAGCGAGACCCTGTCTCAAAAAACCTCAAAAAAAACCAAAAACAAACAAACAAACAAAAACTGAGTATTTGACATATTTTAAATGTATGTATACAAATACTATTTAAAATCAAGACAAAATATTTATGATATAATATGAAGTTTAAAATGCAGGTAACCAAAGTATATCTTCTATGATCTATACAGGAATAGAGAGAAAAGTGCAAGTTGGAAAACAAAAAAATAGAACAAATTAAAATTTCAAAACTACAGTAATGGTAGCTTCTAATTTGAGGAGATGTTGAGTGAATTATTTTCTGCTTCTTAAAATACTTCAAAGTTTCCTACACATTTTCTAATTAGAAGGTCATATTTTATCATCATATAAAATTGATAGATTGGAAACTGAAAGCAGATACCTTACTTTTTTTTTTTTAAACGCAAGGAGCTTGGTGTAGTGGTGAATGCCTTATATTCCCAGCTACTCAGCAGGCTGGAGCAAGATGAACACAAGTTCAACCACAGCCTTGCCAGTTTTGTGAGACCCTGTCTCAAAATTTAAAAAAAAAAAAATCTTTTAAAGGCTAGGGATATAATGCAGTGCAGAAAAACTTTCCTAACATGTATGAGCCCCTCGGTTTAATCACCAATACCACACACAAAAACACATGATGACATGAAAAAAAGATTAAAAGATTATCAGGGGCAGGGGATTTAGCTCAGTGTTTCTGGCACCTGTCTTGCAAGCGCAAGGGCCCAGGTTCGATCCCCAGTAACCACATACAACAATGCTGCGAGTGGAGACTCACACCCATCAGTAATCAGTACCATATACCACAGTACCAGGCATGGTGGCTCATGCCTGTAATCTCAGCACTTGGAAGGCAGAGGCAGGAGGATTGCTATGAGTTCCAGGTTGAGTTCAGACCAGCCAGAACTACAAAGCAAGACCCTATCTCAAAAAAAAAAAAAAAATTATCACACATGGTCAAATTTTTTCAAAAGCAAATTACCAGTGGATGTAGGTTGAACCTATTTTATTTTATTTTATTTAGTTTTTTGAGAAACAAGAAGTACACTCACTACTCTAATTTTATAAGGATTTAATTATCAGTATCTAAATTTTTCTTTCTGAAAGAGTTGTTTCCTGAAACTAAACCAGAAGCATCTTACTTCCTAAAGCTCTACAGATTTGAGATGATAAACATATCAAGCTAAAGATGAATCTCATGTGGGAGTGTCACCTGGGCACAAAAATAATACTTATAAAAGAAAAAGCATTGAGGTGTTTGCAAAGTGGCAGAGAATATAAATCTCTGTAGCAACCAATAGTAAGATCCTATAATTATCCTCAGGTAGACATGTTTGCATGGGGCAGAATTCTATAATGTCAAGCCATTCATTTAATAATGTTAGTCAAATTAATGAGGCCACTGGCACTCACTTCTTGTCATTTCCCCATTGTACATACTTCAGCCCAATGTGAAGCATTGAGGAACTGAATAGGTCACCAAATACAGTGATCTGGTCAAGATGGAGCCGTTCATAGAAGGTTACGCATCAGACTGAAATCTTCATTTGTCACAGAATAAGGCAGGCGATACTCTTCCCTTTGCCACACATTTCTCTACACTTTTCAGAGAATAATTACAGAAACTCAAATTGCAGTATTATTAGAAAGCATTACCAACTAGAATACACAGATCATTATTTGCATCTCTCATTTAAAGCATAGCAAAAAATAAAAACCATGAAATGCTATCTTGGAAAAAGTGTGGCTTGAAAATAAACACAGTAGTCAAATTCAGCATCTCTTACTGGCCCTGAATGAAAGATGATTCAGTGAAAATCTGAATTGCTAGGATTTGACATAAAACCTATATCATGTTCAGTACTGCAAATATGAGGAAAAAGGCAGCTCTGTAGGCCCTCCAATAACAGTCTCCAACTCTGAGCTGAATTTAGGACTGCCTCAGGGTCACAGACCCCAACAGACCTGCGAACCTAGTTCCTATGGTGCTGCCAATGAAACTGTCAAAGTAATCATCGAATTCCAAAGGCGAGATCTATCTGCAAACTACAGTGGCCTTTGAAATGCTGAGAGATTTGTAGAACAGAGATAGTTATAATTATTATTTGTGGATTATTTTCGAAATGAATTTTGACATTTTGGAGAATACTGTACAGAAGTCCCCTTGCATTTTCACTGATTGATGAGTAAACATTGTAGTCATTATTTTAGATGTTCACAGGACAAATAATTTGATTTTATTTTACAAGGTGAGTGTATCCATTTCTTTTTCTCAACACTGTTTAGAAAAGAAATGACACAAAAGAGAAAACAATCCTCAAATTCTACATTTCAGTTACCGAAAGATAAGACAGTCTGTATTCCAACTTAGTTATTCCAAATATCTGTCTTTGTTACTAACTATACTTTATTAAAGTAACTATTTCAGAGGCCAACAGCATGGTTCAGTGATAGGCCCTGGTTCAATCTTCTGTCCTCAACCAAATTTCTTTAATTAAAGAAATAAAAGCTATAATAGTTTCTCCCTCCCAAAACTAAATAAAAAACCTCCTACTTTATAAAGCAAAACATCATTTTTCTCTACATTTATTTGTATCAAATAGAAGGAAATTTGCTTTCACATACCAAGTTTGTGACAAGGTAGCATGACAAACCCAAATCCATATTCTGTAGGTCTAGATGTGTGTTTTTCTCCTCAACTATCAGTATTTACCTAGCTATAAAGATTTAAGAAGAAATTTAAAATATAAGCACTTAAGGTTTGGGTTACCAAATACAGAACAACAAGTACTTATCATAAAATGTCACCAGTTTTAAGCACTTCAGAATATATGATTTCCTTGCCATAAAATTAATTCTTATGATATGTGTGTTATTTCTGTTGTGTACAATGTATTCACATACAAATACTCAAATACATGCTCAAATTAGAACAATTAAAATAAAAATGCATTAACTGTTCTTTTATAAATATTAAAACTTTACAAAGGAGGAACCAGATGAATATTAAACATTCAGAATTTTACTTTTAAAGAATAATAAAAGAGCACAAAGCTTCCACAAGTTTGTGGTGTATATGTATACAGACCTTGCAAGTGATTCTGCAGTTGCTGCACAGTGGGAGCCTCCAGGCCTGTCAGCTATCCAATTCCTGTGCTCTGCAACAGATCTCACTCCTGCACCCAGCAGAGCACGGGGTTATTCTTAGGTCAGCCTGGTTAAAGATGGCTGTCAATTCACTGTTGGACTAGGCTTCAAGTCTCCTCTCTCTGTTGCACTGATAACTCATAGTGATAATTTAGAAAATTAGCCATGCCATTTAAGTATGTTTTATAGCACCAAACAGATTATATTAAAAACTCAGTGGTGGTGAATTTGAAAGTCTGTTACTCTCTGAAAGCCAATAACTGGAATAGTTACATTTTTATCTAAATAAATAGTTATGGTTCTATGCTGCCTTGAAAATTTCAGAAAGGGCCAGGGATTTAGCTCAGTGGTTCCGGTGCCTGTCTTGCAAGCGCAAGGGCCTGGGTTGGATCCCCGGTAACCACATACAATACTGGGCGTGAGTCTCCACTCCCAGCACTCAGGAGGCAGAGGCAGGAGGATTGCTGTGATGTGAGTTCAAGGCTGCGCTCAGGGCCAGCCTGAATTACAAAGCGAGACCATGTCTCAAAAAAAAGAAAATTTAAGAAAGACAGGTTGTAATAAAACAGGTTGACACAAGGCAACATTACCTTTTCTCCTGCAAAGGTAATTATTATTCAGTCAAAAAATACACACAAAAAGAATACTTGCATAAGAAGACATTATAATCCTGAGAATATCCACCTGGTGTTTTTATTTTGATGAATGCCCTTTAGGATCCCCTTGCCTGTGCAACTTTATGTTTGTCAATTCTCCATAGATAGGGAGAAAGACAAGCCTTAATTGTAAGTTTGTGCATGCTTTATTGCCAATGCAATGGCATGAACACATTTAACAGGATTGTCATTCCATTTAATTACTCTGATTTTGACATGGGCTATCACAGATGAAATTGATGGTATGAGTTATGAGGGCCATAAAAAAATCACTGCTTCCTCTTCAAGGGGTAAGTATTAGGTATTCTTCCATATTGTCTGTGGCTATGTGCATTAGGTGAAGAAAAACGAAGAATGGTAATAAGATAGCCATCCTCAAATTGCTTCTTTTCAAGTTGAGTTATGTTTCTGATATGACAATGATATATTTTTTTTTGCTTACCTGGATTAGATCTATGACAGCTGAAGAAAAGCAACAAACACATGAATAAATGCACAGCTGGGCAAAAATAGAGAAAAGCACTCTCCCAAATTAAACCTGTGTTTGATTTCTATTATATTGGTTATTTCTTTTTTCTCCTTTTCAACATTATCTTTAGGTACTCATTACAATTTTCCCAGAAACAGGTGGAGAAAAGCTCAGGAAATGAATAATAGGATCAAAAATTTGTGCAGGTGGACAGGAAGTACGACAGAGTTATGGTAACAGTCATTGCAAGAAAGCTGAAACTAGTAGTAAGAGGAAGCCAGCAGGGCTCTTCCCGTGAGACACCGGTGGGGTGGCACCTGGCATGAATAGCCAAAAGGAAAAGTGTCATGTACTGGCTGGGACAGCATCAATTACTGGCCTCTTCTAGAAGTTGAGTGAAAGAAGAGCTTTAGCAGTGCAGCATCAATGTTTTATGTAGTCACATTAAACTGTCTGCTACTTAAGTTCATATTCCGCATTCTAGTTTATGACTCACTAAAATAAGTGGCATTTAAAAATACCTCCCAAGACCTCATTCTTCTGCAAATGAGGTGGGAGGGAGCTCAGATTTCTAAATACATCTATAAACCAATTATCCAAATAAATGATAAATCAAAGCATCTTCTTTTTTAGTTTTTTAACCATGACTCCATCATTGAAATAAGGTCATATTTACTTGGCTATTGATCAAGTAGAAACATTCAGTAAAAAACATTTTGCCAGGTGACTCCATCCTAAGATTCTTTTCTTTTTCAATTAAGAAATGGTTTTATGCCATACCGATAAGATGAGGTATTCAGAGGATTAAATCGATTGACTATATATTAATATAAAAGAAAACACCAGGCCATTGCCCTGACACAACAGATTTATTACTAAAGTTAGTAACTCCATAGCAATTTGCTACATTAGTTTCCATAAAATAAGAGACAGCGAGAGATCAATTATAACTTTGGCTTACTGTTGCTTTTAATGGTTCATTTATAATAGCTACTTATCTCCTATTATTTTAACTTCTGTAATAATGTCAAGCAAAAAAAAAAAAAAAAAAACCACCATTATGGGAATATACATTTAATTCAAGTCTGAGGGACTATTCTAATTCATGTATTTATAGAATGGCCAGAAATAATTGAAAATGCACAATGATTCTTATGTACATGTTTGAAAGAGAAGACTTCCCATCACTATGGTGGAATAGTAATTAAAAAGAAAGCAAACCTTTTGGGCAGCACAAGATAGTTCTACCACCATCCTTTGTTAATGATTGTTTTGTTAAGCCTCTGCCCCAAAATAAAAGGAAACTAATCGCTGCTGATTCTGCCTTTCCTGACTGGGCAGGTGTTGAATGTACAATTTCATTCTAGAGAGGTAATTATTCTCCAGAAAGTATAACATTAAGACTGGCAATACTAAGTGTTGGCAAGTACGTGCAGTAGTTGTGTCACTGCTAGTGGAGATTCTTAGCTGTAAGGAAGATGTAAATATTGGGTGGGCTGGTTCTTTCTAGTGATGATGATCAATGTCTTCCACCTGCTTCTTCAAAGGTGAGAGTCCCCATATGTGCTTCTAAGATGATATCATCAGCAGAGGGCTTTCACTGAATTTGTACACAAATTACAAATTGGCAAAGTCAACTTCTTTCACTGTTAACAGTCCTATGCTTTGAACGGTAGCGGCTCGCTGCTCTGGCGTTAACAGCACCCATTGCCACTTGCAACAAACAGCTATTAGCAGGCCTCAGGAATTCTTCTGGCTGGTGGCAATGATGACTCTTGGCAATTCTTCATTGTTCTCCATTGTTCTCTGGAAAGCAGCATCTTAGTTGTCTTCAGTTTTACCAACTCTAGCCACTGGCTGTTTTTCACATCTGTGTACTTGGAGTTAATAGGTCTAGGATCCCAAGACTGCATGCTCTAACAAAAGGAGAAATCATAATAGTCAAAAATATGCCATCCAAAAGAGGCATTATTAGGACTGCAGTATAAAAAGGTTATGATAATAAACTGTGGTGTCAATTTTAAAAAGAAATGCCTAGCAGATTGGGTTAGCACAGTTCTTGGTATGTCTAGATAACTGACAAACTGAAAAGGAGGATCCACCCTGGGTGTTGGTGACACGAAGAAATATGCTCATAGTCTAGATGGAATAAAAAGAGAAAGAAAGGAGTATTGTTTCTGCTTATCTGAAGTACATCCAGTCTTTACCGTTGCTTTTGGATGTCTGTCTCCAGGGTGCCAGTGTACTCTTCAGCCTTCCAACACAGACCCTTTGACTTCCCAATATGAACTCGCATAGGACTCTGCAGTGAGTTCCGGGCCTTTGCTTTTTGACTGGATTGCCCAAGTGCACAGGTAGCCCTTTTGCATTCTTTCACACCTGACTCTGAAGGCAATCAAACAGCCCACAGACCACTCCCTTTCTATGAGGGAGTATTGGACGTTCTCTTTGGTCAGTGTGGGAGTTAACATGGAGCCCTTGGAAGAGGCCCATAGAGGACCTAGTGAGCAGGGTTGCAGAAGACCAGAATCACCCAGAGAGGCTGCAAGGCAGGGATATGGGGATACGTCTTTGTGAGAAGCCTGCTGCCACCAAAGCAAATATCTCCTGGAGGGGCATTAGGGTACCTGATGTAGATAAGCAGCTGCAAAATAAAAATAAAAAGGAGCACTTGGGGAATGTTAAGCCCATCTCTCCTGTCCTCACTGTAACTCTTAGACACTGATAGTAACAGTATAAATTGATTTAACTTTAATTTTTTTTTTTTTTAGGTTTTTTGAGACAGGGTCTCGCTTTGTGGTTCAGGCTGGCCCCGAGCTCAGCCTCCAACTCACATCACAATCCTCCTGCCTCTGCCTCCCGAGTGCTGGGAAATTGATTTAACTTTAGTAAACTCCTGGGTAGCAACTACAAAAGCTAAACATATGTCTAGCCTCTGATTCAATAGTTTCATTTATAGGAATATATCCAAGAGATGTAAGTGCACACTTCATCCAGAAGATATCAAGACTACTCACAAAATATTTACTGTTCATAAAAAATTTACCAGTATAGCTCAGTAGCAAAGTACTCTGAGATGCAGCATACACAAAACCCATGAGTTTGATCCCTAGCACAGAAACATTTTAAAAGATTTATTCAGAATAGCCAAAAATTAGCACTCCAGAGGCAGGGTGATTTCACAATTGAGGCCAGGTTGGGCTGTATAACAAGGTCCTGCCCTTCCCCCATTAACAAAAAATTAGAAACAATCTAAATGTTATCACAGTATAATAGTAAATGAAATATGTTATATTCCCACAATGGAATACTATATAGTGAATTTTTTAAAAGGACAAACTATTGTCAGGTGTGATGGTGCATGCTTGTAATCCCAGAACTCAGAAGGCTGAAGCAGAACGATTTCTGCAAATTCAAGAACAACTGAAGCTACATAGTGAGTTCAAGGCTAGCCTTATCATATAATGAGACCATATCAAAACACCGAAAAAAAAGGAGGACCAAATTATTAATACCAGCTATAGTAAGAATGGATCTCAAACAAATTAAGAAAAAAGTTATATAATACCTACTATATGATTGTATGTATATGAAATACAAAAAGAGAACTAATCCAATGATAGAGGTCAGAATTCCTGTCCCATCTCTCATGCCCAGGAGACATTGGACATGGTGCCATGTGTCTGTAGTCCCAACTACTCAGGAGTCTGGGATGGGAGGATTGCTTGAGTCCAGCAGTTCTGGGCTGCAGTGCATTAAGTTGGGACTCAGTATGGTGACCTCCTGGGAGCAGAGAACCACAAGGTTGCCTAAAGAGAGGTGAACTGGCCCGGGTCAGAAAAACAGGTCAGGAGTAGGGTATCAAGTTAACTAAAAAAGACATGGGAGAGCATTCGGGAATGCTGCTAGAAAAGCTCTCTGATGTAGGTGATAATTATGTATTACATGAATTTTAAAGTGCTTTAAAAAACTTAGACTCAAGGGCCGGGGATTTAGCTCAGTGGTTCCGGCGCCTGTCTTGCAAGCGCAAGGACCGGGGTTTAACCACATACCGTACTGGGCGTGGAGACTCACGCCCAGCAGCAACCAGTACCACATACCACAGTGCCGGGCGTGGTGGCTCACACCTGTAATCCCAGCACTTGGGAGGCAGAGGCAGGAGGATTGCTGTGATGTGAGTTGGAGGCTGAGCTCAGGGCCAACCTGAACCACAAAAAAGTGAGACCCTGTCTCAAAAAAAAAAAAAAAAAAAAAAAACTTAGACACAAAAGTCTATATACAGTATGATTTCATTTACATGACTTTTTAAAATTTTAGTCTCTCAGTACATGTGTGTAGTATATTATGTTAGCATTCTTTGTGGAACATTGGTACACATATATAACCCATCTTAATTCCTTTTTTCATCTCTTTCCACTTCCTTTTCTCCCACCACCCATCTCTTGATACCTTACCTTTTTTTCTTAGTCTATAACTGTAGTACATTATATATATATATATATATATATATATATATATATATATATATATATATATATTTCTAGTGTGGAGTTGGCACATGTACATAACACATCCTAATTCCGTTTTATCAGAACTTATTCTTTTTCTCCCTTCTACAACCCTCCATCCCTTGATCATTTTCCTCTCTGAGCACAATCTTTCTCCATATTTCTTTTATTTTGTTCTCTATTTTTACTCTGTGTATCTCATATAAGAGAAATCATGTGATATTTATGTCTATGTGTCTGGTTTATATCATTTAATCTATGGTCTTAAAGTGGAACTATTTTCCTACAAATGACTAAATTTTATCTTTTTATGACAGAGTAGTATTCTACTACATATAAAGCATGTAGCATCACAATTTAAATAACAAAAGGCAAAAGAATAAGGATAGAAAATAGATCAAAAGTTGCTAGAGACTACAAGTAGAAGAAGGGACTCAACTAGAAAAGCAAACAAAAAACTTTTCAGGATGATAAAAATGGTCCATATTTAACCATTAGTAGTGGTTACATGACTAATTTATAGTATTCATCAGATTAATTTAAAAAGGCTGAATCTAGGTCTGAGAGTTCAGCTCCATGGTAGAGCACTTGCCTAATATGAGCAAGACCCTGAGTTCAACTTCCAGAAAATAAATAAAAAGGTTGAATCTTAACTAATTTTGATTTAATGTAATATTCAAGGCTAGTGCCCTTTATGTACTACTATACCATGAATAGATTATAGATCAATTAAAAATTTAAAAGTAAAAAAAATAAGAAGTTAAGACTACATTGCAATCTAAACTCCACTGATGTGCTCTGTGAAATACTTTTGTTGTTATTACTGAATAAAAACATAAAAAGTGTTAGATTTGGAATGGGCTCTGAGGTTCACACAGTCATACCTCAACCCTTAGATATTAAATGATTTGTGAAGTGTTACACAGCTAGTCAATTGAGCCAGAAACAAAAACCTTGTATATTTATCTCAAATTCTAGTTTAATCCCATTTCAAGGGAAATTTTTTTAAAAAAACAAACTGATTACATAGTACTATGTCACTGTATAACACAAGGCCTCTGCACATATTGACTCTCCACCCCAAAGGTATTAAGAAAATAATAAGAAGTCTGAAAAGTTCACTTAGCTTTGTAAGTAGCTCGACCTAAATAATCTGAGATATTAGAGATCTTAGATACTAGCAAGTTACCATAAATTGTATATTATGGCAACCCCCATTTATGAGACTCTAACTTAAAATCAAGTCATGGTATATCTTCATCTCTTCCCTGTTCAGAACTATTTTTAATATCAGTCATGTAAAATATTCAAACTGTTCTATGACTAGTCGAAATATTTCAGTGTACTTTCTGGATTGTAAGACCCTTATTTAATTCCAGGGGCAGTGAATTTCTTTTCAATGAAGCAACTTTTTAAAAATATACACTACAAACACCAACACTAAACAAATCTTATAAAACCTTCTTCTTGTGCCATGTAGATCTCAGTAGTGTTCTCACAAAACTGCAAACATAAGCAGTTGGGCCATACTTCTACCCTTATAAAAGGAAGACATTAAATACTTAAGTCCAAAAAGTCAGTGTTCCTTAGTTTCCTTTTCTATGTTCTATAGCTTCTCACATGACCTTTTGAACCTCATCCCCCTTCTGTCCCCACAAAGGCCCAAACACCAACTTTTCTCTGACCTCCACCCCCTGTCACAACAGAAAAGACTCTAGTATCAGTTATTTACACTTTCTGATTGACTGATTGGTTAGAATTTAGTCTCAGTAAGCTTTAGTCCTTATGTCATTTCAAGCAATATTTACATTTTAGACTATTTTATACTTAACTGTACAATAAAAGGTGAAAGACAATTGACTCCCCATTTAAGAATTTTGAACTTCTACTTTACTTCAGTAAGCAAATGAAGAAACATTTTGGAAACCAGGAAAAACGTGAAATCACACTGTCTTCCTAGCCTTGGGCAGGAGGAAGAGAGCAAAGGGAGGGGGTTATAAACCGTGTTAAAATAACTTAAATACTACAGAAAGAACCCAAAGGATCATTTGCTCTTCCACTCATGTATCAAACATTTTCTAGGTGTTTATCATATTCCAGGTACTGTGCATAGGCAAGAGAAATAATAAGATACAGTTTCTATCCTCATAATGGTTTATAATGAATAGTCAAAAACAAGTTAAAAGAATTTACAGCCAAAAGTGAGGTGAAAATGCTAACGGAGTACAGCAATTCAAGGATTCACTATTTGAGCACAGAGTGAAAGATAGTTTCATAAAGATGTCCCTGAGGGTTGGGGATTTAGCTCAGTGGTTCCCAAGTCTGCCTGGCAATCTCAAGGTCCTGAGTTTGATTCCCAGTACCACATACCACATTGCCGGGTGTAATGGCTCACCCCTATAATCCCAGCACTCAAGAAGCAGAAGCAGAAGCAGGAGGATTGCTATGAGTTCGAGGCTAGCCTGGGCCATATAGTGAGTTCAGGGCCAGCCTGAACTACCAAGTGAGACATTGCCTCAAAAAGCTAATTTAAAAAACAAAACAAACAAACAAACAAAAAGAAAAACAGATGTCCCCTGAGATCCACTTGAAGGAGTCTGACCAGCTAAAAGACAAGAAAGGATCAAAATGGGCTCCCCAAACTTTTGGCCAAATATGAGAAGAAATGGGAGAATAATTACCTTTTAAGTGCAGAGAGGATTTAAAACAGGAGAATCTAATGCCAAGCCCAATGTCTCCTGTAACCACAAACAAAAAAGGTCGTAGCAGCAGCTGGGCTCCTGCCTCGCATCTTCAGTCACATGGACAGACCAGTTGATGACAAGCCTTGCCAAAGTGACTTTGGTCACTTACAGTGGAGGACAGGTGCAGGCCTTCTCATAACTCCACGCTCAGCCTACCCTTGTCAAAAAGTTATTTTTATATCAGGTTTGTTAGTGGAACATAAATTTCATCCTTATCCTTTAAAATAGTTACAATCTGATCTGTTCTGTTTTTAGCCTTAGAATTTCAGCCATTGTTCATGTTGACTTTAAGATAACAAAGGGTTACAATGAGAGCTGGGCTCACTGGTTCATGCCTATCATCCCATCACTTAGAAGACTAAGTTAGGACAATCCTACAAGTTTGGGGTCACTCTAGGCTACTCAGTGGGATCTTGCTTCAAAATAAAAAACTTCAAAGACTAAGGATATATTAAGAATCCCTAGGTTGATCCCCAGTAACACACACTCATTTGGAACCAAATAATATTCTTTGGACTGAACCCAAGAAAGACTCTTTGGACTGAACTTAAGAAGGCAGTAGTATAGCAATAAGGAAGCTGTTTTCTATAAAGGGATATGTATAAAGTTAGGGATGTAGCTCAGTGGTAGTATACTTGCTTGTAGATATGAGGCCCTGGATTCCACCCCAGACCCATTTCTAAAATTTTTCCTCTCTTCTCTTTCCATTCCTTTGACTTCCACAAACTGGGCATCTGAAACATATTACTCTCTCCCAAACACCTTGCCTTCTTGGACAAATACTATAAAATCATATGTTCATTACACTGCCCCAGGACTAAAAACTCAGTCTTGGTTATACATTTTGGAGAAAAAGGACTGTCATTTACACTACTGTACAAATTTTTATAAAGAACCTCTAAAAGTTTAAATATCTGATTAAATTCTATTAAAAGTATTACTAAATAATATAACAAATTAAATATTAGGTTATTTATTCTACAATAATTTTTAAATTCTTTAAGAAGAGATGGTATCTGTTCTCTATAAAATTTTAGATCATCCCTAAGTAAAGTGTTTTAATTAAAGAAAGAGAAAAATAATGAAACAGAATTCAGAGACTATGAGGCAGCAAATTAAAAACCAAAACAAGATGAAAGTTGAAGTTCCAAGTGGGGGAAGGATAGAACAAGTAGAGGTCAGAAAGAGGTGAAGCCAGGAGGGATTCCTAGAGTCAGAAGAATAAACCTAGTGGTGCTTATCTAAGGCACCTGCAGCTGACAGGTGCACTAACCTCACACAAGCGCAGTACTCCATTAGGGACTCAACGGATGCCTTTATGTCGTTCTCAAAAAAAATTTTTTTAACTAGCAAACAAGAACAAGGAAGGGAGAAAGGAAGAGAGTAAGGAAGAAAGAAAAGGAAAGAAAGGAAGAGAGAAAGTAAGAAAGAAAAGAAAAGAGGGAGGAGGCAAGGGGAGGAGGGTGGTAGAGAGGGAGAGAGAAGGAAGAGAGAAAGATATCTGAAGCTAAGTCAGTCAGTTAATACAATGCTATTAAGAATTGATCCTCAGGGGCCGGGGATTTAGCTCAGTGGTTCTGGTGCGTGTCTTGCAAACACAAGGACCCGGATTCGATCCCCGGTTACCACATAACAATACTGGGCATGGACACTCACACCCAGCAGCAACCAGTACCACATACCACAGTGCCTATAATCCCAGCACTTGGGAGGAAGAGGCAGGAGGATTGCTGTGAGTTCCAGGCTTGCCTGGGCTACATAGTGAGCTCAGGGCCAGCCTGAACTACAAAAGTGATACACTTTCTCAAAAAAAAAAAAAAAAAAAAATCAATAGAAGCTGAGTGGGGTGGCACATGTCTGTAATGCCTCCTACTCAGGAGACTGAAGCAGGAGGGTTGCAAGTTCAAGGACAACTTGGGCAACTTAATGAGACTGAAAAATAAAAAGTAAAGCAGACCTGGATGTAGCTCAGTAGTACCATCACTGCCTGGCAAGCGCAAGATCCTGAGTTTTATCCTTGGTACTGAAAAAAGAAAAACAAATAAAAAGTAAAGAGGTCTGTGGAGGTAGCTCAAAGGTATACCAGTTGTCTAGAATGATGTAAGGCCCTGGGTTAAATCTTCAGTAAAACATACACACAGACACAGACACAGACACAGACACACACACACACACACACACACTAAGAACAGTTACTTTTTTAAAAAGTTTTAAAAAACTAAAATTAATTAACTAAAATTTTTAAAAAGTTAGCTTGTTTGTTTTCATGTTTATCTTTTTAATTATTTTTTTATTTATAATTTTGTGGTACTAGGGATTGAACTCAGGACTTTGTACTTGTGAGGCAGGGATGTGCCACTGAACTACGTCCCTGACTCAAAATCACCTTGTTTTATAACTTAAGAATCTGAGGACTGGGTGGGAGAGCAGCTCAGTGGTAGAGCGTATGTTTAGCATGTGTGAGCCTGCAGTTTCAGAATTAAAAACAAGTTGAACCTGTGAATGAAAAACAAAAAACACAGGTACTCAGACATGATCACACTCCTAAGTAGAACTTAAAAAGTTGATCACACAGAAGTCAAAAGTACTGTGGTTACCACAGACTGAGGAGAATAGAGAGGAAAGTGACTCAATAGGTTAAAATGTAGGAGGATACAAATTCTAGTGTTCTGTAGAACAGCAGGGCCAACATACTTCACAATAGTCTATTATATATTTCAAAACAGGAGAGACTGAAAGAACCTGAAAATAGAATAAATGACTGGAAGCCAGATTCTGTGGTGCACACCAGTAATCCCAGGGCTCTGGAAAGCAAGAGTCCCAACTTTGAGGCCAGCCTAAACAAGTAGAAGAAAGAGAAGGAAGAAAAGAGAGAAAGAAAGAATTCACTTTATGGTAATAGATGTGCTAATTATTGAGTTGATCATTACCCGATGTATACATGAATCAAAATGTCACACTGTGCTTAAAAATATGTATAAATATTATGCGCCACCCAAACTCACGTGAGTGAGTATATGCAGACACATCCCACACATGTGTCCTGAATTCCAGTGCAGAACACATTTTACTGCAAAGGTCTGTTCCTTCCTATTGCTGGAAGTCAGGGGCCCTGCCCTCAGCAAGCTTATGCTCCATTTGCAGAGTCAAGACTAATATACACGAGGAGTCTAGTTTAGTCACTATTCCAGTGAGCCTTATTTGTGAGAGGAGTTGTTAACAGATGAGGAACAGAAAGAGTGAGAAGTAATACAGGAGACTTTCTAGGGGAAAAGTGAGACTTGAAGCAAGCCTTTATAATAGTTTGGGGGCTGGGAATTTAGTTCAAGTGGTACCATGCCTTCCTTGCAACCACAAGGGCCTGAGTTTGATCCCCACTACTGCAAAAAATAAATAAATAAATAAATAAATAAATAGTTGTTTTTTAAAAAAATAGAGTTTGACTTAGCAGTTGAAACACAAGGCAACCTTGTTTCCAAAACTTCCTTTTAAACTTAGATCCATGACCTGGATAGGCAGCCCTACTATTTAAAACAACTTAAGTTTGAACTAGGAGAGATGAAGATATTAATCACTTAAGTACATCCTGAAGACAGCGGGAAGGGTCAGGCTGACAGTCAAATCCCGCCTTTTCAAGTCTTAAAGGAACTACTGGGGAAAGGATGAGGTCTCTGACCTACTTTCCCCTCCTGAGGAAGAAATAAATGCCTGTCCTTCCTCCTGTCGTGGAATGGAAACCCGAGGCGCTCACAAGAGCCGGGCGACCGCCCCACACATTTTTAGGCCTGTCCTCGCTCGGACCCACGCGCAGCGCCCAGGCGCAGCCTCCAGCCGGACTCGGGGCAGAGCCCCCAGCGGTCGCCTGCGCGCCTGCCGCTCGGCTCCGCCCGCGCTGGGCTCGGCGGGGCTGGAGCTGCAAGGGCCCGGATGCTGCGCTGCTCCGGAGCCCTCGAGGCTGCGAAGAGGACGGCGGCGTTCGGTGGCCCGCTCCGAGGGCAAAGGCGAGGCGCCAAGGGAGGAAGGCCGACCTCACCTCGGAGTCCCAGCTCCCGCAGTGCTCACGCGGGGGCGGCCGCGCTGGCCCCGACATGCCCCTGCGCCTGTCACCGCCGCCCGGCTGCCCTGACGCAGCGCTGTCCTGCCGCGGCGACCACAGACATCGCCCGAGCCGAGCTCGCGCCGGGGCTCGGGGCTCGGACAGCTGCTCCCTGCGAGTTCCCTAAGCAGACACTCCATGTGCGCCTCAGAATGGAAAATCCCGGTTCCTACTTCACCAGAACCGACTTGCTGATATATCGGCGGGGTTGCGGAGGTGGAGGGGTTCGTTTTGAAATTGTTTTCCACACTCTTCTAATGGTACTCTGGTGATTTTTCTTTCAAAACGAAGCAAGTAATTTGTAAAATGTTTGGGACTGCTAAAAAATCCCAGTTTGAAAAGGGGAAAAAAAAATGCAGTTCTTTTTCATTTTCTGTTGCAAACAGTTGTGTATGTTTCTAGCCAATTAACCACACAAAAATTAAAATGCAACAATCTGGTTGCTAGATTAGATTGTGTCAACAATAACACGTTTCACGTGTTTTCAACACATTTCTAGTGAGTCAAACAAAATGGTGTTTTAAAAATGGAGATGTGTTTTAGTTGTGCTTGAAAATGTTAAGAAACCTTTCTCTCTTCATTTATTCCTGATAAACATATAATGCAGTCTCTCAAAAGCAGTTTGCAAGACATAATCAGGGTTTCAGATTACCAGCTCCCTAAAAATAAAACAGACGCCTTCAAAGGTTAACAGTTACAAAACAGTTGCTTTATTAATAACTGATGTATAGTTTTATATTGAAGGTCAGCTATATGTAATAGCTGATATTATTTAAAAGAAGGCACTAAAACGCTAAAGATTCATGTTTAGCTCTTCAAATACTGATAGCCATTGATGTCTTTTGGGCAAAAGGTTCTGCTGGGATTATCAGGACACCAAGGAGATCAGATGAAGACAAATGTGGAAATGTATATTGTAAGGAAACTTGTGTTACTAGTTTGGGTTTGAAGTGTTTGTGTGTGTGTGTGTGTGTGTGTGTGTGTGCATGCACGCATGTGCATTAGTGTGTTTGATAACACGACTGAGTTTAGAAAATATGGATCAAAACAAATCAAAGGACAAAGTCAACAGAAAAAAACAACAAAAAGATTCAGTTATAATCCTTCTTGGAATGTTCCTCATATTTTAAAGCTTTTCCTAGGTGATATCTCTTGATCATTTAATGGGGCACAAACTTCACTGTAGGAAATCCCCCCTTTATTTTTCCCACATTTAGGTTGAAAGACAAAATAAGTGTATATGTTTGTAATTTTACCTGTTCTATTTTTATATGTTAAGAATATATTTTCAAAAGGCAAATTGCCCAATATATTACTAATAGAACAAGGTGATAGAAATACTGAACTCAGGTTTCAAATATCCGGTTACCCTGAGGACTTCAAAATCAAGGATTTCACTGATCAGTGAAACACAAATGAAAAGCGTAAACAATAGCCAGCTTGAAACAAATTACACAGAATAAATTTGGGAGGATTAAGCCAGAATTTTAGAATTAAAAAAATACATTGGGCTCAAGTGATTTTATTTTAAATTTAGTAAGTATTGATGACTGACTGTGTGCCCTTAATCATATCAGTTCTCCTGAATGACTTTTCCTGAGCTATAAAAATGAGGGGTTGAATGGACAGATTCCATTCAGTTAGACCCCATTCTGGTCATCTAGGAAGGAGAGAAGTTCCTAAAGGAGAGCTTTTTTATGTTCTCAGAGATGCAGGCACAAAGTAGACTTACCTGTAGCAGTTACCAGAATTAGCCATCCAGTGAGGAGTGTATCTGACAAGGGCACTGCTAACTTGTGCTCTTGTGCATTGAAAAAGACCTTTTCTAAGAGCAAGAACGGTATTTTATGGTCCCAGCCAATATAAGGATTCTGCCCATCCACTGATTTCAAAATTTTACAACAGCAGGGTTTTCTGTCTCTCAAAATATTAAATTAGACTCATCCACCTAGAGCTTCTACTTCAAGAATGATTATTAAGGAAGAAACACAAACAGCAGTGACCATTTTTCACAGACGTGTTCAGCCATCAGGAAAGCTTAATAAATCCCTATTTAGTATGCATTTATGCAGTGATTACATGAACTTTGACCTCTGAAGAGCTGTAGCAATTAGCTTCAGTGTCCAGCATCTTCTATCCACCATTTCCCACTGCCTTCTTTGAGTGCTCTTTTCTCATCTCAGTAGTTGAAAGGTGTAAAATTTTATAGTTGACTTTCCACCTGAAGTATTTTCTCCTGCACAAGCCAATTCACCCTCCGGATCCCCACCAATGTTGTCTGAAGATGCTCCACAGATGGATACTGGGGCTTTGATTGTCAATATTACTTAAACACAAGCAGATTTCAATTCAATCTTGTGTTATACTTTTTCACAAAGATAAACTCTAATGGCCCAAATAGTTTCATTTCATACTTCATGGCATCCGAAATAAACTGGGTCTCTTCTCTCAGACTAATCTCACATTTTAAAAATATTCAATGTAATTTAAGTCAAATGAAACCTAGCAGAGAGGCAGAAAACTAAAGGAGGGGACGGAGGAAGCAGGAAGCTTCCGAAAGGAAGAAAGAAGAGAGAGAAGAGAGAAATAAAGAACCAGAGGAGAAGAGGAAAGTGTGTTAAGTTTCTAGTAAACATTGTTTAGCAAAAGAATAATAGGGAAGTTGCCTCTTTCCCACAGAGGGATGGAACTATAATAGTTGCCTTTAGCTGAGAGCTCAGATAAACCGCTGGGACTCTTTCTAAAGTGACCCATCACTGCATTCATCTCTTCTTGAACTTTTGGTGAACCTGAGATTAAACAGGGGTGAGCAGCTAAGCAGTTTGTTGTTAGCAGCCTTTTCAACAACCCTTTCAGACTGAGTAAATATTGATCGGTTTGAATCTGATTGCCCCAGAGGAAAACACCGCCGCATCTGAATAGCTTCCAAAAGTAAACTTTCAAAGGTGAAGCCCAGAGCAGACTTCAGAGTCACAGCAAGACTTCAGCTCAGCCTAGCTGGGAACACCCTGAATTCTAGGAAAGCTTAGTTTGAGTACAGAGAAAGGAAATAAAAAAGATTTGAAAACTAATTTTATATAGCAATTATACAAGTCCCTAACTGAGTCCCTTGGGTTTTTTCTTAAACTTAACAATAAAACATTTTTTATTCCCTCTTTATGTTGTTTCAGGTACAGTTGCTTTTACTGAGGAGCTAACTATGCTCCCCAGAGACCAAAACAGAAAGAGAGAAACCTTGAAACAGGATATGTTAAGCACCTTTGATTTAATCGATTGGGACAGCAAAAAAGATACAAATGTTTTCTTCGTTGAAAGGTTTATTAATGTTTCCTAAATGCATTGCTTCTTCACTGATTTATTCCACAACCTAAAGAAGTCTAGAGTTTAGGCATTATTTATTGTTCTCCTCTCCATCTCAGCTATGTTAAAACCAGCAACTAGAAGACTGGAATCTGTAGGATTCCAGTGGGTTGGCTCTGCTTTTAGATATTGAAATCAAGATAGTGGCATGCAAATGACACTTTTACACATAAAAGTATTTGGAAACCAGCCATCTGTTTTGCTGTGTGGCCTTACACTAATAAACAAAAGATACAGTACAAGGCCAGTCAGGGAAATGAAAGAAAGGTTTGGCAGTCTTTGAAGTTCTCTTTCCACTTCAGTCTTTTAGAGGCATCCTGAGAACCCAGCAACTGAGGGGACGGCAGCCGGTGCCCTTGATATGGCCGCTGCCACCTCGCCCACAGAGCCTGGGCGTGGCCCCATGGCAGACTGGGCAGGAAATCTTCTGGGTGATCTAGGTAGCCTGCAAATTCAAAGTTTTCCTAGCGTTTTCCTCCCAGCCCATCCTTGTAAAACACCCTTTGGGAAGGAAAGAAGTCACATGTCTGTGTTTGTTTGGGATATTGTAAAATTTTTGCTGTGCTCTTGGGGCTCAAATCCTTCAGCTATGTGTGAAAATAAAGGGAAAGTGGCAAGAGGTCTGGGGGAAGCACTTTGAACTCCTATCATTTGTTGGCCTCTGTTTCAGATCTGAGGCATGTTTTGGTCAGAAATAACTTGGTTATTGAAAGACCAAGTTACCTTCCACAGTTCATCTGAAAGAACTGATTGAGCCCAGAAGAGAAAATGAAACCTCTTTTTCAGGGTTAGGTGGCAAGAAATTAGAACTGTGTGCCTTGTGCAGCCATGATGGCTATGAAATCAAAGCTGAGTCTGAAGGGAATGAGATGAGCAATCCTGAGATGGAAATGAGGAGGAGCAGGAAAGGATGAATGTAGACAGGAAAAATGGGGGGAGGGATGCACAGATTTACTGAAAACAGACGTACTCACTTTAAAGAGTGGAATACATTGGAACACTCCTGAAAATCCAAAAAGGGGAAAGAGGGGTGGAGTGGGGCCTCATCCTCACAAGAGCTTTATACTGGAGCTAATTAAATGTGAATCTTTTCGCTCTTGGTTCACTGATGTGAGGAAAGACTGACTAAAGACAGTTTCAGCTTTTGAAGACAGTTTTGTTTATATATACGTCAACATTCAGTTGGAGGTGAAAAGGTTAGTACTTGACCCAGGAAGTATCCATGTTTGTTTCACAAATAGATCTACTTCATAAATTTCTTCACTATTCCTTTTTTTCATTATAAACTTCAATTATAATAAAGGAGCTGTTGTTATTTTAAAGAGAATCAATTCATTAAATAGACATTTGTTATGTGAAATAATACTTATAGGGAAGTTTCAGCTGCATGAAATGGAAAACACTTCCTTTTATCCAAGCAAAGGCCCACTGCAGCATCCTTCTCTTCTCCACATGAAATGAGCTGTGTAAGGTATGAAGCAACAAAGAGTAACTCGGCCAAGTACACAGATGCTTAAACATACCTGAAACTTGAATATATTTATTACAGACATTGTAAGACCCGTAAACTTTGCTCTGGATCACATCATCTCAGGATCTCAGAGGTGTTCATGATTGTACAGGAAATGAGGAATATCATAGGCTCACAAAGAATAAACTGATAGAACTCAGTGGTATTTCAGGAACATCAAAACATTGTGCGACATGCAAAAGACTAGTCACGAATCACACAAAATATACATTCATTGTGCCATCCATCACATTAACAATTGAGCTGAAAATACACCATATCCAGCTAAGAGTACTTTGGAAGGAAGAAGTTGATTTGAATAATACCTTTAGGTTGTGAATAAACCAGCACAAATTTTAAATGCGGGGTGACTAGGGAAATAAGAAGAAAAAGATAGAGTTGAGAGAGATTTAGCACAGGAAGCCAGGTTTCTAAACCTTGTACTCTACAGGTCTTCTTAACTCAGCAAAAGAAGAAACTGAGGCTACCATCTGGGCATCTGATTGGATATAAATGAGGGAATTTATTCTTTCACCTATAATTGCATATAATATTGAACCAGATTTGAGAGTTTGCTCACCCTGTCTGATTTAGTCACCTAATCTAAACATCTCTAGAAAATCTGTATAAAGATAAATCTCTTAGGACAAAGTATTTACAATCCGCAAACTCATACACTGAATTAAATTAAGGATGGGTGAACTGTATAAACACACTCAGTGCATCTCTTCTTCATGAGCTCATGGATTCCCTCTTTTCTTTATATTCTACTTTTAAGGGAAAAATAAGGGAGAGCTGTAAATACACAGTAAGATAAAAGGTGAGATGCGTCCCTTTGACGTGTTTCTGCCAACAAAGCGTATCTGAAAGGAACAGCAGGTCCTGTGAAAATCTCCTAAAATCAAGAGTAATGTTAGGGGTCATCAGAAATTGAGCCTGGCCCTCAGTCTAGATTAAGGAGTTCACCTCCTATTGAGCCTTTGGCCTAGAATGATCTGGAAACATTATCCCAGCCACAAGCTTCCCAGATAGGATCAGAAAGGAAAAAAGACTGAAAATGGAAAGAAAGGTAAGGTAACAATGTGCTTTGGGTAAGGAATCCCAGAAAAAGAGAGGCCTGGGCTGCAGTCTGGGGCTGGACAGCCTCAGTGGGAGGTAGTCAGAGTGTCTGAGGCAGAAGACCCCGGAGAAGGAACACAGGGTGAGGAGCTGGATTTCTCTGAGGATTCCTCCGCCTTTTCCTCGCTTCCTGGTGGGGTGGCCGGTGAGATGGGCAGGAGCCCCTCCTTCTCACGTTTCTTCTGCTTCATTCTTCGATTCTGGAACCAGATTTTCACCTGGGTCTCATTGAGCTGCAGGGACGCTGCGATCTCTACCCTGCGGGCACGCGTCAGGTACTTATTGAAGTGGAACTCCTTCTCCAGCTCCGTGAGCTGCTTGGTGGTGAAGTTGGTGCGCACAGCGTTAGGTTGACCCACATAACCGTACTCTCCAATTTTCCCTGAGGTAAAGCGGGAAGGGAAGAGAGTAAAGGTAAAAATCCTTAAATGGACATCCCCTTCACACCTAACAATATTCAGGTAAAGGGTAGATCACAAACTGGTCAGGGACGCTGAGTGAGGAGGTGAAAAAGTGCTAACCTGAAGCCAGTTATTAACGGGGTCCCACTAGTGACCAATGGAGCCTAGAGATATTAACAGAACACCATCACCACCAACACTACATGCACACACACACACACACACACACACACACATTTCCAACATCTAGAACATTTAAATTTCACACCTTTTGAAAACACACCAGTCCTAGAGACTGCCCCAACACACCTGGGCACACTCTCTGCGTCCTATAAATCTAGCCAGAAGCAAGAACCTTTCTTAAAAAAAAAAGTTTTGGAAATTAAGTAAACCAAGTCCTACAGAATCATCAAGATGCATCCTCTGGCCATCAGGACTGACCTGTTTTAGGAGGGTTTCTTTTGACTTTCATCCAGTCAAAGGTCTGCACTGGAGATGTTTCTGACGCAGGGGAGCGACAGGCTTCTTGGTGGCTGGCGTGGAGAGGGGACAAGGAGTTATTATACGTAGCCAGGGCCAGGCTCTGGTGCTCTTGTCCATATGAATGGTGAATGTACTGAGGCGAGCCCACCGAGCCCCCAGCATAACCCTGGTGGTGGTGGTGATGCTGGACCATGGGAGATGAGAGATTTCCAGAGTAAACTGCGGGAGCGCACGGGGGGTACCCGCCACTTACATCTGCTTCCTGATTTAACCCATAGGGGCTGTAAGGCGCACCAAAGTTCTGTGCGCTGTAGCTTGGACCACAACTCGAGTGGGAGTAGGACATTCCCAGGTTCCCAGTAGTCTGGTAAGTGGCCGGCTGGGGGTGGTGATGGTGGTGGTGGTGGTGGTGGGGTGAATTGATCTGCACCCCCCTGCCCACTAGGAAGCGGTCGTCGCTGCTGCAGCTGTTGGCACTGACCGCGCACGACTGGAAAGTTGTAATCCCATGGTCGGATGGGTAGGCTCGCGCTGAGCAGGTCCCCGAGTCGCCACTGCTAAGAATAGGGTATTCCAGGAAGGAGTTCATTCTTGCATTGTCCATCTGTCACTGAGTGACCGTGTCCTGCGAAGCCCTGGGTTACCGTGCCAACTTTCTCACTTCCTCCATGGGGCCGGAGAAGAAAAATGATATGAATGTACAGTGCGCGAGAGGGGGGGCCGGAGGGCGAGGGCGCTGGAGGAGGGGCACGTGACTTTGCCAGCCAATGGCGGAGCGTCCTACAAAGTTTGCCGGCTTCGGCGGTGATGGATCACCGTTTCAGTGGCATTTAAATCCCTGGCGCTCCTCCGCCGAGGTGACGCGCAGTCGCCCCCCCAGGCAGCCCAGGCGGCGGCGGCAGCTGCAGCGGCTGCAAAGGCAGATTCGGAACGCTGGGGCCACGGGGAGGAGAAGCTGGCTTCTGCGCGCGCCCGACACCGGCCACCCCCTTCCAGGAGGTGGGGGCTGAGAGGCGTCCCCGCCCCCGTCCCCCTTTCCACCGGGCTCGGAAAGAGGAACAGGCCAGAGGTGAGAAGGGTAGCGGGCTTCCCACTGTCCGGGGGCGGGAATCCGGGCCAGAGTTCGCCGAGTGGCCGCTAGTACCCTAGTTGAGCCCGGGGCGCGCGAGCCGGAAGGGTGCGGATCCGGCCCCTGCGCGTCCCAGGCTCCCGGGCCCTGCCACAGCACAGCCCCGGCCTTGAGATTGGGGGGGGGGGGGGGAGGAGCTCAGAGAAGGTGGCGGAGTACGAGGCTCGGAATGGAGAGGACAGTGCACAGAAGACTTTCTGAGGGGGAAGCCGGTGGGTGTGGAGGGGAAGAGGGCAAGAAAAGAAACTTCCCTTCTTTCCGGAGGGCCTCCCCACCCCCAGCTCGCCATTAGCAAGGCAATTCTGTAATTTGACTCCCGGGGCGGGCGAGCGCTTGTTTTGGAGCTTGCTGCGGAAGGCCTAGCTCGGCCTAGCTCTTCTGGGCCCTCCCTCTTGCCTCGCCCTCCGCCTCTTTTTCCTCCCTACTCGGCATTTGCTCCTCCGGAATCCTGAGCTACTGGGCCGCAGCAGTTTGAGGGGTAGGAGGCGGGGGGGAGAGAGATGACGATAGCAGACGTGCGCAGCGTGGGGGCCGGGCCGAGTTGCAAACCGTCTGCCTGCTCCTCGCGACCCCAGTTTAGGGCCGGGACACAGGCCTCTCTGGGTCGGACCATGGCTCCTACAAAGTGTGCTGAACCATTCCCCCCACCCCCATCACGTTTCTCGTGTTCTGGAGGGGATATGATGAGTGAACCTCCTTTTTCCAATCCTACCCCCCCCCCCCGTGCGGCACTGTAGTCTGGAGGGGTGGGGCTGGCAGGTGGGAGGGGCGGTGGACAGATGGCTGAAGGGGAGACCCTTTGGTCCTCCCCAACAATATCTCCCACCATTTCCAACGGACTGTGTAGTTGCTTGTGTGAACCTGCAAGTCTTTCCCCGGAGAGACACATGCAATTGTGAGTGTCATACCAGGGCAGGGGTCCTGTTCTCTATCACCTTCATCCTGCAGTGATGTGGCTGGGGTCATTAATTGCTGTTTACTATTAGGTTTTTTTTTTTTTTTTTTTTTTTTGGTCAACCCTGGGTTAGAAAAGGCCAGCGTCTGAGAAGTGACAAATTCTTAAGTAGGAGAAATCCAGGCATTAGCTAAGAAGCCTGTAACCAATGCTGCACAGATTTTACTTTCAACATCAGATGAAATTAACAGTGAGGATTGTGTATGAGTTTGGGATTCCAACTCTTCCCATTCCCCTCATTAGAAAAAAAAAAAAAAAAAAAGCAGGCACATTTCATATGTAGTCAGGCTTCTGTGGTCTGTTTTCCACAAATAGAAGTTTCACCAAAACCTGTCTGCTCCAGAGGGAAAGTCTATGCAGCAAACCTTTGACTTCAGACTCCCTCAATGCCAATAAATATTTTTTCCTTAAACATTCCCTTTTGGAATATTTCAATGACCCTTGACCTACCGCAAGCATGATTAATAAGGAGCACGGACTGCAAAGCCCCTCCCCCGCGCACCCCAGTTTCAGCTCCTGCTGATATTCATCCTGGAGAAGTGAGAAAGGCACGGTGGCCCTCCTGGAGGCAGCTTCTCTGAGAGGGCCAGGCCTCCAGCGATGGACAGAGGTGCTTCTGTGGGGCATGGGCAAAACGTGAGTGGGTCGGCGCTGACTGCGGACGACCTGCTGCCTGAACTGAAGCCGGGCTTCTTCAGGCCTCATTTCTGTACCTTTGTGGACCTCTTATGCCCACCTCGTAGCCTCAGGGTGCCCCAAGGCCTCCCTCCCGCCCTCCCCCAGCTACTTTCTCACCTCTGAGTTCTCGGCCTCTACACTCCTCTCCCTCCATCTCTCTTTCTCCTGATCTCTGGAGAGTCTGGATGGGGTGCTTTCCTGGCACTCAAAGGCCTGAAGACATTCAGACCAACCACCCAGCCGCCTCTGCGCTTCCCATAGCCCAGCGCTAGAAGCCCAGCCCGCCCCCCTTCTCCGCGGCCGCCCAGGGTGCTTCTCTCCCGGAGCGGCTCACAGAAGCAGCTTTTCTCTGGCCTCCAGGCTTCTGGTTCCCGTAGCTCAGATCCTTCCCCAGCCCCCACTCCCGAGGAATCCTAGGGGTCATTCCGACTTGCTGGGAACCCTTGGTCCACCCGGCAAGTAAGGCAGCTGTACCACAACGGTACAGCCCCAAGACTCGAGCTCAAGTCTCTAATCGCCCCAGGAGAGAAAGGCAAGCTTAGTAACGATTAAAATGACTGCTCGCCGCTCGTTCAAAGCGCCTCTTAGAGGGCTTCTCTACTAAAAAGAGAGGGAGTGAAGAGCAGACAAAACGCCGGCGAGGCCCCGAGCTGTTCCTGGCATCTGCGGCTGAGCCAAGCTGTTGTTTTAAAAGAGCAATAAAAATGAATTATGACTAAACGCCTTCTAACTTAATGCTTTCGGACGGGGATCCCCAGCAAATACGTAAGAGGATTTTTATTTGTGCATGTGTTCCTGCAATTGATCTCTTTGATGACATCCTCATTCATAGAAAGCGTTTGATTTATGAGCTTAGACCGAATCGCATCCAGGAGCGGCGCAGCCCTGGCCGCAGCCGGGACGCCCTTGCTCGGCGCACAGCCTGGGCCCAAAGCCGGCCCCATCCCTGTACGCCGTGCCGGAATTTAGCGAGTGAAGGAAGGGATAGGAGAAGGTAGGGAGCAACCCATGAAGAAAGATCGCGATTGCGTGTAACTTGCAAGGCTTTGCTGTTAAGAGCGGTTCTTCCGCCCTACACACATGTTGCTGCATTTTCTCACATAAGTAGTAACCCTGAGAACAGAGCTCAGAAAGGGAAAAATAAACATGGAGAAATATAAGAAGGGGGAAAAAAAACCCAGCAGCTCAATAACACACCCTAGATCACATTTTATTGATATTTCATTTAAAGTGCTTTTTCTCTTGCTCTCTAAGAAACTGGGTTAATATATAATCTGGGGTGCAGAAACACTCCATTTTAAATCTCAACTTGCTAACCTGACTTCAAAGCTTTAATGATCCGTTATTAGCAATGTAAACAGATTTAAGAATGAAATATTGATTTTTCTGACCCTGAAAAAAAAAAAAAAAGAATCCTAGAATGACTGATCTGGAGATTGGAAAGAACCTTTCTGACATGCATTTTGCAGCTAGTAACCATTCTTCTGTTTTATTTTGTTTTTCCCTATCTTTTAGGTCTGTTTTGCCTGAACTCATCAGCAGCTGGGAGATTAATCAACCACACGGAAAATGTGTGTGTGCGCGCGCGCGCGGGCACGGGCGCGGGCGCGCGGAGGGGGGTGGGGGTGTCGGGTGGGGGAGGGGTCGGGATGTAGATGTTTCAAACAAATGTGTATAAATAAATGAATTGTTGATAACTTAGTTATTGACCTGGAGACTGGTAGCTTGTTCAAGAAACTCCACTTTACTCATTCCTAGAGCTGGGGGTTTCTGTAGGCACTTTTATTTCTCCACTTTCAAAAGCTTGGGCTTGAGCCAACTTTTAGGCTGCCCAATCTCGTTTCTATTACTAATTTAAATCTATGGCTTGAGCCTCTACATGAAAAAACAAAATCCATTCCCTTCAAAAATAAAAACAAAAGCCAAAAAACAAAAACCACTTGTCAAAAGCTCTAGCCAATTTCTGGCTTTCTTTGTTGCGGTATATTGAAGACTTTAAACATGTTACCTTAACCAATATATTAAAGTTGAAAAAGAAGATAAATTATGACCAGAATTTTATTTACCGAATTGGACTAAAAGAAGAAAAAGAAAACATTATGAGCCTCAAGAAAGAGGGGAAGAAAAAAATAAGAACAATACTTATAGCAAAGGAGAATTTATTCTACCAAAAATACGCATGACAATGCACCCTAATGTAATACAAAAATAAAAAGAAAGTGACAATACAATTTATGATCACTTTCTTGCAGGCCTCCTATATTGCTTTCAAGAAAATCACATGGACAGTTGTTGGATTGGGTTGAAAACAACAAAAATTTCCATATTATCTGTAAGAGATGGCTCTGAAACTGAGTTAGGGAAATCACTGAACAGAAAATCCTCACCAATTAAAGGAGGGAAAGGGAGGTAAAAAATAAAATAAAAACCAATTCCCAGAATAAAAGAAGGCAAAACCACCTGGTCAAAGGGGTTTTTGTTTTGTGATGCTTTGTTTTGCTTTAATGTTTTTAGTAATTCAGATGCTGCAAGTCGATTGTGGTGAGTGTGTCTGTAAAAAAGTCAAAGCTGTCAGCTGAAATATCTACGGGACTGTCGAGGGAACCTGGCAAACTGGGCGAGACCGCATCTGAAAGCTGCAGGCAGGAATCTGTGGAGAAAACGTTAAAGTCCTGCAAAGAAGGGACCTCAAGGGCCTCGGGACTGTCATTGTTTAGGCCAGCTCCACAGTTCTGGCCCATTGTTGACAAGCAGTTAGGAACAGTGGGTGACTGGTGCTGAAAATGTTTCAGATTTTTCTCATTGCTGGTTAAAGGCGAAACTGGGAAACTTTGGGAGTCACCATTGTGTCCGTTGGGAGCCTGCTGCTGGGAGAGGGCATTTTGCTGAAAAGTGTAACCTTCCCTCTCCAGAAGGGCCCCAGAGACGCTGAGGGCTTGCTCAAAGAGCGACTTCTCTTCCTCGTCCTCCTCCACTTTCTCTGAGTCCTCAAGGCTTTTAAATTTCCCTTCGCTGTTTTGGTTCTCCTTGCACTGGGTCTGCCTCTTGTGCTTCATCCTCCGGTTCTGAAACCACACTTTCACTTGTCTCTCAGTCAAATCCAGCAACGCTGCAATCTCCACCCTTCGGGGTCTGCAAAGGTACTTGTTGAAATGAAATTCTTTTTCCAGCTCTAAAAGCTGCGTGTTAGTGTAAGCAGTTCTCAGGCGCCGCGATCCCCCGCCGCTGCCATCGGCGATTTCCAGGGATTCTGCGGAAAGGGAAACCAACAAGAGACACGCACAGTTGGAGGTGGAGGGGTCCGAGCGGGGTTATTCCACTGGAGAATAAATATAGCAGAAAAGATCAACTGCAACAAAATGGCCGCCCCTGGATGCAGTAGAGCTATTGTGCTGCCTTTCCTGGGAGCCCAGCCTGGGGAAACCCCATCTCCTCCACCTCTATCAAATTCCTGTCTGTGGCTCCCCCAACCTCTTCATCCGGGAGCAAACTTTATATTAGCCACAACACAATTTATAATTAATGCATCAGCTGCTTAGCTGAGCAAGAGCGATCTATCACTCTTCATTACTGTCAAAAAGCCAAACTCTAGGACAACTAGACAAGAGGAGGTCAGTTCCAACTCAAATAAATCATCCCACATTACACAAGTTAGGGAAAGTTTCCCCCCCTCTTCCTAAAAATATATATGTCTCATTGTGGAGCACAGGATCCCTTTCCTCTCCATCAAACCCACTCTGAGCCCATAGGGGATGGGAAAGGCAACCAAGCATCCCTTCCTCTTCCCCTGCTCTTCCAGCCCAGGCTCCCCTCCCCCATGCCCGCTCTTGGGGCAGCCCAGAGGGGCAAGCGGGTCCGGAGGACCGGGGCCAAGTCTCTGGACTGACCTTTGTGGCTGAGGCAGGCAGGGCCGGTGGCGGCGGCGGCGGCGGCGGCGGCGGGCGGTAGCGCGGTTTTCTTGGCCGCCTTCTTCTCCTTCATCCAGGGGTACTCGGGCGGCTGCAGGGCGCCAGCGGGCACCGGGCTGCCGCGACTGCCCGCGGGGCTCGGCTTGGGGCGGCCGCCAGCTCCGTGGCGAGGGTGACTGCCCGGGTTCAGGCTAGGAATGGTCTGCTCAAAAGGAGGAGGAATCAGTGTCGAGTGTGAAAGCGTCGAGGTCTTGATTGATGAACTTTGAAATGTATCAGCGACAGGGGGAAAAGATGTCAGGCACTCAGCGAGCGACGGCTGGCTATTGATAAAACCAATCTCTCGCTCAAATTCGTAATTCATGGCCTTCTCCTTGGAGCCCCCTCGGAGAAAAAGTTCCCTTTTGGAGGGGCTTTGGGGGGGCAAGGCCCAGGAAAAAGACGAGCGCGGAGGAAAAAAAAAATCTATCATAGACGATCGCTGCTGGGGTGTTTTTTTTCTAATTCACTGATTACAGCCGTATGGGGACCGCGCTACTATTAAACTATTGAATTCATGGAGACAAGGTTGAAATTGGACCGAATTGGCTGTCACATGATTGCTTCTGCCCAATGACAATTTGGGCTTTAATCAAAAGAAGCCACTGTCTGTTTGATTGATCCAAAAAAGTCGGGAAGGAACGCCTCATTGGGGGCCAGCGAGGCTTTATTTACACTTTTTTCATGGCAAAAATACATATATGTGGGTGTGGGAGGGAATGCCCAGGAGTGCCCGGGGCCCGGGTGCCTGCCCGCGTCCTGATCATCGAGGACCTAGTGTGTGCGCCTGGGGGTGTGCGAGAGCGAGGCGAGCCGCGCTGCCGGTCCCTCCGGCGGCTGCCCTCTGCCTCCCCCGCACACTCCGCGCATTGTTCGGGACTGTCGGGAAGACGCCTCTCACCTCACAAATCATTTAAGCACCTCACAATGACGCCTGCAGTCATTAACAAAGTAATCCATTAATCTTCAAAGTTTTGACACCCGAGGGCCCCGCATCCCAGCCACATAAGTTCTGCTAAGGCAGAAGGAAAGAACAGAGGGAGAGAGATGAGAGAGGAAGAGGGAGGGAAGGAGAGAGAGGAGAAAGAAAGGAGGGAAGAAAGATTGGGAGGTCTCCCTTTTATTTCCCGTTCCTCCTCTAATTTTTCTAAAACCAGTAACTGGATCTCAGAACTGATCTCTCTCTCTCTCTCTCTCTCTTTTCTCGCTCCCCCTCTCCTCACACTCTCCTTCCCTCCCTCCTGTTTCTCTTCCTCTGTCTTTCCCTCTTTTCCTCCTCTCCCCCTCCCACTCTTCTCTGTCCCCCTCTCCTTCCACCCGCAGCCTCTCGCCCCCCCTCGGTGTCCAGCCTGGAATCCGCGCCCCCGGCCCATTGTTAGCAGGCTTTTCCACGGCAGCTTTGCATCTGGCTCCGGCGGGAAGCGGAAAACGGGAGGCGGCTCTCGAAGCTTCTCGACCACCCTGCGCCATCAACTTCTCAGGAGTGGCTGGAGAAAGATAGATGCATGTGCCAAGGGAGACAGCAACACCAGGTCCATGTGTCCAAATCCCTGTAGCCAGGGCGGCGGCCAGCCAGAGAAATGCTGCTCCGAGCAGGCGGTGCGGCTCCTGGCATCCTGGGTTTCATACCCTTAGGGCTCGGGTGTGGTGAGTATTTCCGATTTCCAGGAAGTCTGTTGGAAGTTATCAGCAGGAAGGGAGAAGTCGCTTGTTCCCCTCTCCTTTTCTCCCTACCCTTCTCCTTGTGCTCGTTGATCTGGTTGGGGGCTGGTTGGCTCAGCTGCAGCGAGTGTTCCTTGGCAGTCTGAATTGCTTCCCACACCTTCCTACTCCTTGGGCACCCGAGGTTTGCACCCGGCTTCTGTCGTGGGAAACAGCACTGCCGGGAGAGGGCGACCCAAGGAGGAATTATAAAGGTTCTCCTTCTTCATTCTCTTCCTGGTTCCGAGACTTGAGTCTGATTATATCTGGACAGTGCTGGAGGGTTCAAAAGATAACACTTTTAGGCATCAAAAAAATTACCTTAAAACCATCAAGCCAGAAAGAAAAGGGCAAGAGAGAGATAGAGACAGAGCTCTGCAGGTACCTCTCTCCAAGACGCCCCCCCCAACCCTGAGGATGGTGATTCGCTTTTGCTTCCTTTGAAGGACCAAGTGATCAGACTTCTCCTGGCCGGCAGGCATCACTGGCAGGAAAATAAATCATTCTGATGGCCAAGGAGAGAGAGGTTGGCGGAGGAGAAAAATACGCAGAAAACAAGAAAGGCTGACCAAGAAGCAAGGGCAGGAGTCCCTCTCTGAGGCCTGCTTCAAAGGGAATTTGAGTAGAAAACGAGATATGAAGTGGCCTCCAACTTTGAGCAGACTAGAGTTTTGCCTTGCAGATAGAGATGGTATTTTGGAAAATGTGAAGTTTTTCAGTTTTCTTGCTTTTATTCCAAACAAAGCTCTGAAGGAAGTCTGGGTGCGATCAATCTTGCTCACCAAAAGCCTTGACAGCTTCTGGCCCTTAGGAACACATTTCAGCTTCGAGCTCTTTCCAAGATCAAATGTGTCCGAGCAAAGAGGAGAGCAGGAAACGCAAGTAAACAAGGAAAACTAGTCTTTTAAAAGACATTTGTTGGCAGCGGAAAAGGTTATAAGGCTGATTTTAGGAAAGGTGCTTTGCAAATTCTGGGATAGCGGGCTTGGGTATTAGCTTTTACTAGGAAATACTGAGGGGTAAAGGGGAAGGAATTGCAGAGAGGGAGCAGAGCTGCCTCCAGGTTACTGGGCTTTGTCAGGGGCTGCGTGGGTGAGAGCTTTTTGCCTGCCTCAGCCGCCTTAATTCAAATACCATCTGGAAGAAAACCTTTTTTTCTGAGACTGCTCAACATCAAAATCTCCCCTGAATCTATTACTTTAACTCAGGAGATATTTTAATAAGGATTTATTTTTAATATCTAGCAAGTGGGGGGTGAAATCAGTATTTTTTTCTTTGAAAGCCAAAATGAATGTTTTGACTGGCAAGATATGGGAAATCGTATTAGAATCTCATTTTACAATCTCTGCCCTGAGGAAAGGAGTATGCTTCTAAACCATTCTTCCCTCAGCCAAAGAGCAGATTCTAGAAATGATTTCAAATAGTAGTATCTCAGAAAGAGTTTCATCTTTGGATGGAGATTCATGCTCTCTCTCTCTCTCTCTCCCTCTTTCTTCTCTCCTCCCTCCTTTCTCCCTCATGCTCTCCTTCCCTAGAGCTAATGCTCCTTATTTTCTAGGTTATTTTATACATCTCTAAAATGCTGACTTAAAAAAGAAGACTTCTGTATCTGCCCAGTATAAATGACCCAAAGGCAGAAGCTCCAATTTTCACAAAGACCAGTTTTCCAATCTCTGATGGACACCACATTATGGAGGGAGGCTGGAGTAGGGGGAGCAAATTCATTTCCCCCATAAGCCAAACTCTGAAGAGAAAACACATTATCAGGACCTGCAGAACAAATGTGGGGAAAGCACCTCTGGGTGTGACAGAAACATAAAGCTCTCTGCAGCTGCCTGCCTTTTCATCCTCCTTGGATCCTTTTCGTTTTTGTTAAAACATGGAGGTTCCCTATAAGCAGCTTATTGGGATGCAGCAGTTACCCAGAAATAGCTTCTGTGCCTGCTTTTAAGAACCTTTTGAGGGAGCTGGGTGGGGGTAGAGGCCATGATGCTGAATATTTGGGATTGCAAACAAAATGGCGACATTTTACTTCTACCTCTGAAAGATACAGTCCAAGAAGGATGGGGGCTTAATTTTTTACATAGGTACTCCTGGTCCCTCAGACCAGGTTCCTCACTTTCAGGTCTGAAAGGGGTGCCGATGGGAATTCAGTTCTGAGGTTTGTATTTTCTGAATTGGGTTCCTTCTCCAAGAAATTCTTTAATTTAAAGATGGAAATATTTCCCATTGTGACTGCCTTTGCCTTTGCCAGGCAGCCAGTGAGCAACCTATCTTAACTCCAGGAGTGCAAATGTAATATTTCCCGCCTGTAGCCTCAAATGAAAGAAGTACTTATACAATTACATTTTTATTAGAAAGATACCTATCTCTTTTCTGTCTCCTCCTCCCCCTGGGACCATAAAAAGAAAGCTGGGAGGGAAGGAGGAAACAAACGCAGAGAGAGTGGCAATGCTAAATTCCAGGAGGAAACTGATGCTGGGGTCCGGGCAGTCCAAGAAAGGGCTGAAGGAGACTCCCGAGTTCACCTTTTCTTTTGCTGGAGACCTAGGCAAGTTCAGTTCCTTTAGCTCCTCGTGGTGATTTTAAGAGGGATTCTTTTATCCTGGCATGATAATGGACCACTAAACAATCGCAGAGACTAGGAATCTTGATTGTGGAAAGTGCTTAGCATCCTGCGCCAGAGCTCCGGTGCTGGCAGGTCGACTCAGGCAGGTCGACTCAGGCGGAGGAAAGCCCGAAGGAGAGGACCGCCCAGCTTTATCTCTACCCTGGGGCCGCGGGGCACCTGTGCGCCCCCCGCCGCGCCCGGAGCCCGGTTGCCTTTGTTTCTGCAGACCACTGCACCCCTTAGCTCTGCGCCCTCCGCCTGCCTCCGCGGCAGCTGGGAACCAGACTGCTCAGCGGGCCGGCCAGGCGGCGTTTCCAGGGCTGCCGCCTCCGGAACCTCAGCCTCTTCCCGAGAACTGGCGGAACTTCCAGGAGAAGCGCCTGGACAGGCCGGGGCCGGAGAGTCTCGCGGCTGCCGGCCGCGGCCTACTCAGCCAGCTCGCCTGCGCAAGACTTCCACGCAGACCGTATCTTCAGCCAAAGAACCCTTTTTCAGCACGGATATTAATCAGAATAAAAACTTTATTTTTGTTTGTTTCTCAGAATGTGAGCAGCAAGGAATGTAGAACTCTCAAAACAAATCTAGCATTTTTCATGTTTACAGATTTTTTTCAGTGTTGCCGGATGTTACAAACCTAAGTCATTGTTTTCAAACGCTGGATCCTCTCTGGTTTTATTGCATCATTATCGTTTTTTATAAAGGAATTATATTTCCCTTTGAAATAAAAAATTTTATATGTACGCCAATACACTATTGAACAAAAGGCTCAAGAAACCTTCTGAACAACCAGGGTACAGAATTTCTTTAATATAAATACGAACGGATGGGGATAAATAATATTTAAAACTTAGACTATTCAATGCTTGCAAAAAAAATATAAATAAATCTGACTGTTCACCAGCATACACACACGGAAAGACGTACACTTAGTCATCCTTGCACAGGGAGCCCCTGTTTCAAAGCGCCTTTGTTTTTTTTTCTCGCTCTTTACAAGAAGTGCAATTTTAAAAACTAAAAAATTTTTTTAAAAAAAAGTAATTGCTTCCCCTCGGGAGCCATAAAGTACGAACAAATTCACATTGAAAACTCGACTAGAAAATTTGTTCATATACCCTGTTTCTGATCAAAGAGTGGAGAAAATAGAAGGTGCAGGGCCAGCGGCGGAGCGATGGGTGGGAAGAGACAAATATCACTACTGATACTGACAGCCATTCCAGCAACCGAGATTGCTACGTCACATAAACTATAAAAATGCATTACCAAAGAGAACAAAACGGGGAAAGCGGGGAAAAGAGGGGCGGAAAGAACTTAAAACAAGAAAGAAAAGGAAAGAGCAGGAAGGGTGAGGGAGGGAGGGGGACTCTCCTGGCACGCAGCTCCAGTCCACCATCACAGGTGGGTGAGCTTGGGCGCTTCCTGAATTCTTCCCTGAGAAGGATGGCGGGTTGTAAGGTCCGTGTAGGTGGGGTGAGGTTCCCCTGGCCCTGGCCCGTGGTGGTGACCGCTGCCCAGTGGCCCGGCGCCTCCGTAGTCCATGGCTGCCGAGGATGCGTGGGGGAGATGAGTTAGGCCAAAGATTGCCGGCCCAGAGTTGCTCATGGGCTCCACATAGCTGCCCCCCACGAAGACGGGGCTTCCCTGTAGGTGTGGGGTCCCATAGCTGCCATTGCCCTGCAGGCTGTGAGCATGCGGGTCATAGTCGGGGGTGCCTCCTGTGCCTGCCCCCGCTGTCGAATAGCGCTTCTGTGGGGGTGGTGGGGGCGCACAGCTGGGCAGGGGCGCAGGGTAGGAGGTGGGAGGGAGCCCGTAGGCACCTTGGGGAGGCTTAGAGAAAGGTGGGGGCGACTGGGGCTCATATGGGACACTGTTGACCAGCGAATGCATAGAGTTCAGGTAGCTGCCCGCGCCGGGGGGCACAGGGCTCCGACTTGGGGACTGGCCCCCGGATGACGTCAGCATGCCCTTGCCCTTCTGATCCTTCTTGTATTTCATTCGGCGGTTCTGGAACCAGATCTTGATCTGGCGCTCGGTGAGGTTCAGCAGGTTGGCCATCTCCACCCGGCGTGGGCGGCACAGGTAGCGGTTGAAGTGGAACTCCTTCTCCAGCTCCACCAGCTGTGCGCTTGTGTAGGCCGTGCGAGCGCGCTTGGATGAAGCCTGCCCAGGCGGGCTCTTGTCACCAGCGCAGCTCTCGCCTGCCAGGACAGAGAGGAAGAGCGGCGTCAGGGGCTGCCTGCGGGCCCCGCCCGCTCCTGACCCACTCTGGCCCCTCCTTTCTCCAGATCCTACAGATTCCTCCTGCTATTAGTGCCCAGAGAGGAGTAGCAAATAGGTGCTGAACTGTCTTCAGGACGGGGAAAACTGTAAATAGCTAGAGCTTCAAACAGCTACAGAGCAAGTTATAGGCTTCTCCAAGGAAGAAAGAAGAGAAAAGTAGAATGCACAGTTTACATTCTCAGGCTCTACTTCCTTTCTGGAATTATTCATCTTCTCACACATTTACTGGTTCTCTAGAATCTTCCTGTGGGCAGGTTTCACACCTTTATTCCCTTCAAGGTAACTGAAAGGTGAGCCCCCTAAGGCACACACTCAAATCTTCTTTTCTTCCCTCACTAATCTTAAATTGATTAGATAGTAGCTTCCACTTGCCAATTTAAAAAGCTACCTAGAGGAGAGGAGCTGGGTGGAAACTCCAAACTGGAGAGCCTTCTCTGTCCAAAGGGAGAGATCTCATTGAAGATATCTATTTCTGCGTGGGAGGGAGGGTCAAAGGGGCCCTATTCACAAGAGCTCCTGTGTTGTCCAGCAGCCTGCCAAACCTTTGCCCATCACTCTTATACTCTCCTACCCCGCCTCCCTGATCCTGGCTCTGGAGGACCCAGATGCTCAAGCTCAGAGCAGGGTACTGCCAAGTGGAAAAGACAGGGGCAAAGGTAACCTAGATGCTAGGGAAAGGCCCAGGGGACCTTTCCTCCACCAGAGTCTTGTTCAGGAGGCCCATGTGGTTCCCATTAGGATGACAAGCTAACCCCTCCCCACTGTGCTGACTTCATTGTACTAAGTCTGAGCAAAGCCTTCCCAGAGGTAAGGCAGCCGCTCCATCTTCTGGAGCAAAAGCTGGGTCTGGTGATAGATAAACCATTGATTATGATGTGAGGGTCATCCGGCCTGCTTTTACTCTGCACATTTGAGTATGAGGAGGACATCACCACTTCATTAGAATAAAGGAGCTGTGCCACAAGAGCTCTCCTAGAGCTCAGGATAGCTCTGCCTAGAGACCAGCACTTCAGGAATGCAGAACCCTACTCCACTGGGGTATGCTTGTCCTTGGAGAGACTGAGGGAGACTCTCATCAGTTCTGGGGGGTTTCTTGGCCCTCAAAGGCTGTATCTCCCTAAGTAGCAAATATCCTGAGAAAGCTTTTGGGAGGGTAGGTGGGATGACTTTCTGCAAACTGTGCTGCTGTGATCAGGTTTGGGGGCCTGGAGCCAAGCCAGAGGACCCTCCTTCAGAAAATACCCCTTTACCTGAGCTGGAGCCGCTGGTTTTCTGCTTTGTATTTTGCCTTGACTCTTTCATCCAGGGGAAGATTTGTTTGGCAGCGGTGGGCGAGTTGAGCAGGGGGCTCTTGGCTGTGCTGGCTGGGGTGGGATTGCTGCTGGCATTCTGAGGAGGGGAAACAGAAGAGGGGGCCGGGGGGCCGGCAGGAGTGGGCGCAGGGGGCTGCGGTGGAGGCTGGGGTGGCTGCGGGGCCGGTGGTGCGGCCTGGGGCGGAGGTGGGGGCAGAGGAGGTTCGCCTAGGCCTGGGGGCTGGCTGGGTGGGCCGCTCAAGGTGCGAAGACACGCTTCGCTCAGCTCATGTGCCTTGGGGTGGGCCCCCGCATTGGCAGGAGATTGAAGTGAACAGGCTGGGCGGTGATACTCGCCCTCGGTTCCTAGGGCGGCGGGTGCCGCATAGGGCTGCTGATTGGCATTATAAGCGAACCCGTTGGCTGCCTGGTAAGGGTAGCCACCGTAGATCGCTGAGCTGTCGTAGTAGGTCGCTTTTTGCATCGCGTTGTTTCAGGATCTTGATCGCACACTCTGACAGGGGCTTGACACCCGTGAGGGCGCACATTGGCACGCCCCTGCGGTCACGTGACGCTCCGCCGCCAATGGCCGCCTTGCGCAGACCTGGGGGTGGGGGGGAGAAGCGCAGCGCGGTGAGGGCTCTGCGCAAATCCATCTTACTCTCAATAGCTAAGTGACATGAAAGCCATAAAAGAAAAAGTGGTCAGCAATATTTAGCAGCACGACTTGGCCCCGGGCGCAGGGAGCCGCGCTATAAAAAGCCGCTGGAATTTACTGGCAGCTACAAATATTTGCTTAACTTGCGTCTGGAGTTGGGGGATTTTCCGGGGAGAGAGGAGAATGAGCGAGGCTGGAAGCCCAGTCTCTGGAGCCAAGGTCCAAAAGGAGAAAGGCCTGCTAGGCTAGAAGGAGCAAGGCTGGGATCTTTCTTTTCCAGGGAAGAAGAAACATGGTTATCCTTCCGTTTCTGCTCCTTGGTATCATCCAGAGGGCGTGGGACTCTCTCTGCGGATTTGGGGGAACTGGCAAGGAGCCTGGGTCACCAGTTTTTTCTCCAGTCCCTGCTTTAGGACCAATACTTGACAAAACAGCACTGAGATGGGATGACTTTCCATTGAGCTCTTTCTTGGCCCTTCCAGTCCTCAAAAGAGGTTTGCATAAAAAATATTTTTAGGTAATTACCCTCTGAACGTGCTGGATTTCTAGAGCTGAGTTTGTAAGGCAGTAAAGTGTACCCCTATTCAAGAATAGAGCCCAGCTTTTCCAAATGAGCTCCTATGGGCAAAAAGGGCCAAAAGAAAACAGGGTGGAACACACCCATATGTGTCTGTGTGGGTGGGTGGGGACCAACAACACAACTCAAACTCTGCATAGTTCTTTGCTCTTTTGCTCCCCCTGTTTTTCAGGCACTTCACAGCAAGCCACCCCATGTCTTTTCCTCGGTTATAGGAGGTTCCCAGACCCTTCTGACTTGGACTTTCTGAGGTGCTGTTCTTCAAGGCAACTATCAAATTCTACCTGTTAAAACATGATGGATTAGAGAAAAAAACAACCCACCAGGAACCTGAAAAACCAGCGTTCATCTCCATGACCACGGCTTGAACTCTCCTTCCAACGTAACGATAATAGGTTCTGTCTTAGAAACTGCTATGTAATTTGATGTATGGGGGTCATTTGGCTCCGGACAAGGCATGGAAGCACAAGCCATAAAATCCTGCCAGAGTTCCCTGATCTCTGTGTGCTGCTGTTGTTGATATTTGTTACTTGCCTCTTTACCTGCTTCAGAAACATTATAAAAGGTAACACTGAAAATCTAAAAAAGCAATTGAAAACCTTCTCAGCCCTCTTTTATTCGGAAAGTTTACAGAAGTGAAATCTGTTTTCTTCCTTTACACAATCAGTTTCTAGTGCTTAGCAAAAGTTCCATGTGAGTTTCATATATTCTCACACATACACACACACATACACACAGAATCAGACTATAAATTCCTCTGATCATTAAGAAAATTGTAAGGACAAATTCCTCAAGAAAATGGTTTTACACTTCATTCTTTCATGTTCTATGTATATTGAGTTTGACTTATTCAAGTTTTCCAGGAATAGCAGATGTTAACTAGAAAAAATAATGTAATAAGCATTTACCAGTGGCTGATTATAATTTTGTTTTTAATAATGTACTCCCATAGATTTCATTATTAAACCAACAATCAGACCAACATCTGGAAAAAAGCACAACTAATTTTTCAGAACTTCAATTAAAAATGAGAGCATCCCTTATCCAGAGTTACTGTGCATGATCATGAGTCCTGGAATATTGTTTATCTTTTATAGATAGATATGAAGGTACAAATACCAAGATGGAAAGCAAATAAAGGAGAGGATAAAATAAGATTTAAAACTGAATAGCAATTTCGTGTTCTTCCACAGAAAACAGTTCCGATTGCATTTGGCAGTGCTGATAGCTGCCACTCTAAAAATTTTAGATATTAAACCTACACTGCATAAAATATCAAGTTAAGAAATTACTGTAGACACTGAACAACAAGATAATAGATAAAACAAAATTAATTTGATTTTGAACATGCAAAATTTCTAGTGGCTTGCTAATAATCTGTTGTCACAGCCTACACCAGTACGATACTTACTTAAACCTTTTCATCAAGTTGTAAATTGCGTTGTAGTATAACAAAAATATCTTTAAAAACCAAAAAGCATACAACAGCTGTATAAAGTTAACATGTGACTTCAACTCAGAGATTCCACCAAATTCCTCTCTATTGTTTGTGAACTGTAATCACCTTGGAGCTCACGCAATTCCCCACAATTGGCCCCCAAAGTTTGCAACCTAGTAAAGAAGTTGGCGATCTGCCAGCCGGGAAACTTTGCTTTATACCCCCAAGCAAAGGCTGGGGGTGGAGGGAGATTCCTAGGCAAAGATCTGCTTCTGGACAATAACCCCCAGGTGCATGAGCTGAAAGAGAGTGGAGGAAGCTAAATTCAGTGCAAGAAATATGCCCTATTGTCTCTCTACAAGGTGTGTCCAAATTCGACCTGCAACTCTAACACCTCTCCCTCTTTCCCTCCCTCCCCTTCCTTAGCTAGCCCTCACCCCGACTTTGAGCGGGAGGTCGAGGAAGAGCTCCCGCGCCCCCAGCCACTCCTCCCTCCCCGACCCAGAAAAGTTGAAGCTGGGCTGAGGGGAGAGCGAAGAGTGGGGGCGGGGATGGGAAAGCGGCCTGAACTCGAAGTGTAAGGGTATCAGTCACTGCCGGGAAGGAAGCTCCGGCTTGTGAACTCTTCTTGAACCGAGATTTAAGTCTGCAGCCATAAATCACCGAGACGTAAACTCCGCCATTCAGCGCCGAGAGCGGCCGGTTGTGGCCCTGCTTACCTTAACTTCTGACGAGCGCCGCGAGCGCAGGCTCAGGCTCAGGCTCGGACTCGGGCCCCCGGCCCAGCTGGGCGGCCCGGCCGGTCCCCTCGACGCGGGATGGGGACAGACCCTCAGCATCAGCCGAGACGGCGGCGGGCGGGCGGGAGACCCCGAGACCCGGACGCCTCGGCGCAGAGCGTGGTCGCCTCGCTGCTCCGGCACGGCTCGCCCGGGGCGGACTGGGGCGGTCGGACCCCCCCTCCCCCCTCCCTCCCCTCCCCCACACCCACCCCCCGCCCCCTGCCCTTCCCGGGGCAGCAGCCGCGGCCCGGAGATAGCGCTGGCGCGGCGCGGGCTCTTCCTGGGCTAGTGGCACCGACTTGGGTATGTTTCTTATGAATATTACACGCGGAGCAGCGTCTGGTCGGGTGCGATGGGGGGAGCTGGGGGCGGGCGGGAGGGGAGACCGAGGCGGCCAGGGACGCTCGCGGGCCGGCGTGGGGGATGGGGCTTAGAGGAGGGGAGGGACCGCAGGGAGCGAGGGGGGCTCGGCGGCGGGAGGAGGGCGGCTTCCCCCACCCAAGCGCCCTCCCTCCCCTAGCTCCTGGGCGTCACTAAAGTCCAGGAAAATTATGCTAATGAGGACAAACGGCTCTCACAAAGGGGCTCTCTCGCTGGGCTCTATTTCTGAGGAATCCGTTTGAGAAACCACGAAACCTCGGCCTTGGATGTTACGGGCTGTGGGACTAAGGGGAAGAGAACCAGAAATGAGTTCCCCAGACTTTGGGCAGCTTACCTCACCTGCCACCCCCAGTCTTTGGTTCCTGGGACAGGGCCTTTCTTCCAGAGACTTCCCCAAGAGCCAAGTGGACTGTTGTTGGTTATCGTTTTAGGGAGAAAATAGTGACATCCTGGCCGCTAGGAGGAAAGTATGCTGGAGGAGATGCACACTTCTCCCAGCAGTGGAATGGGCTCTGGGGCTCAGGCACGCAGAAGGGTGCCTAGAACCCCGGGTCTCAGCTCTCTGGTGCCCATTGCACTGCGTAGACTGCCCCTCAGGCAAGACAGAGAAAGCAGTGACTCCAGCACAAACGGACATCCACGGTATCTCCACCCTAATTAATGGGACAGAGGAGAGGCCTAAGCTTTTCTGGTTAAATGCCACAACTTTAAAAAGAATGATATACCTCCAAAACCTCAACTCCCCAAGTTTTGAAGCAAACTGCAACAACACAAGTGCGGCTGGAAGAGAGTAAGGGAGCTTTCCTGCAATTCTAAGGCGTCCATGGCGGGTCTTGCCTTCTCAAAAGAAGGTGTTAAAAATATAAGTAGTATGTTTAAACTGTCAGGGATCCAAAGTGTCACCTTAGAGCAAAAACAAAGCCAGGGGAAAGGGAGAAATCAAAAAACACTTCGGGCCAGGGTGGCCTCATGCATACCAATGGTTTTTGTCATTTATGGCTGGGCAAGATTTATGACTCGGCGCCCCAAAGCTGTAAACAGAGCGCAAAACAGCAAACACTTGTTCCTTATGGCTTATTGCGGCGGCGCAACTTGAAAGGGGGAACCGGCCGCGTAGGAGGTGAGAGCCAGCCGCAAAAATCCGCTGGGCCGCATTTTCTCTTCAAACCTGCCGGGTCGGATGTGGCATTTGAAGAAAGAAGGCGTGGGTCAATAATCAACCCTCACTTTCCCCTCCAAACTGCTGACGCGACTCTCACCGCCTTCTCAGCCTGGCCAGCTGCGGGGAAGGCCAGCTCTCCGTGAGAACCTGCCCCGGGGAAGGGATAGTCTGGGCGGAGGCTACCCGAGCATGGGCTGGGACTCCCGCAGCGCATACCTTTCCAGAGCACCTAGAACAAGCCGCGTGAACTGGGGGGACCCGGCCTGAGGAGCCACGGGAGAGGTGGGCAACAGCTCATCCCGGGCTAGGCCCCAGCCTTTCCTCAGCTAGATGGCTTCTGGGCTTCGGGCCCCACTGGCAGAAGTGAGGCTCAGACTTCCAATCCAAAGTCTGGCGTCCCAGCATGAACATTGCCCCGGTTGCCCGGTGCCCTTTCCTCATGACTACTGAAATCCAAAGGACTAGCTTTGGAGCAGATGAGACGGTTAAACATAATTTATAATGGCAGAAGGGTTTCCCATGGTTGGTTATTTTTTTTTAAGACAAAATACGCTTGTTGATTTTTGCTTCCAGACATTACCCACCACAGCTGTGCCATTTCTAGGCAAATGTGGCAGCAGTTCACCCGGCTCCTCCAAACCCACCAAGCCTTTCTTTGCTGAGAGACCCCGTGGGTCCCCTAACTTCCCTAGGTCTCCATGCTCCCTGATCTCTCATCCATGGGGACTAGAAGAAAAGTTTATCAACAGTAGAAGAATATTTGGAGCCACGAATATTTGGAGCCTGATGGTTCCTTTCTATCATCAAGAGGGTGCCCTGCATATCTTTGAGAGGGCCTCAAAGCTCCAAGACCATCTGCACAGCCAGAGAGGAAGGTGAGGAGTAATTGACAAAAACAGGCACTGAAATCCTAAAACAAGGAGGCAAATTACCGAGGAAACAGACTTGCCTCTGAGGTGATGCTGGAATTTTGAGGATAGAAGGGACTAGCTTTAGTTATTATGGAGTGTCTTTGGATCTTTCCTGGGAGGTAAAACCAACCTATGCTCTACAAAAGTACCTATTGGCTTCCCATGCATGCTTTGATACAGAGCCAGCTCGGAGAGTCCATCGCTAGATATTTATTCAAGCAGCTGGCAGTGAAGTGACAATAAAAAGATGACTCTTAACAAACCTCTATTCCCTTTCTCATTCTTTCTAGTGAAACTATATTATTTATGAGTCTTTAACTGGGTCAAAAATGCGCCAGAACGGGGTCATAAATCATATGAAATGCTGACAAGTAATTGAACAGCAATTAAAGCTTACATTTTATTTCCAACGGGTGTTGTACAGCACTTGAAATGGCCTCAGTTAAACATGGTTACCGCGGAGGCGGAGGCCAGCTCGGGGAGGGCAGAAGGATCTCTTCCGTTCTGGGAAGTAAATCTCACTCAAATAGGGGAATCCTGTCTTGATTTTTTTTTTTTAAGCAAAGAAAGAAATAGAGTTTTTCAAAAGTTGAAGAGACAAATTAAATTTCTAACTCCTTGTAAGTACCCTTTCCCCTGCTCCAGTAGCAAAGAAAAGGAGGAATTTCTTTCACCTTTCCAAGGAGTTTCTACTCTTCCCAGAACCCTGGGGTCCCCAAAGCCCAATTAATCTAGGCTTTCCCAGGAATTTAGAAGCACGGGATTTGATTCTCTTCTGCCTCCATCCTGGCTGCTGCTCTATTTCTGAGACTCTAAAAGCAGAGAGATCTGCCTCCGCTTCTCGAGGACTCTGCCCCAGCCTTCCCAGCCCAGGCTGCTTGGCCAGTTCTTGAATTCTCTGAGCTGGGTTAGAGGCATAGAGACAGCACCCAGCACATTGATGAAACCCAAACTAGCCTTTCTAAATTAACAAGTAACCCAGAGTCCAGGTAATAAACTCGCTCACCACCACCCCAAGCCTCTCCTAGGTCTGAGCCATCTTCCATCTCTCCCAGGCAGATGGTGTTCAGGGAAACAATGGCTCACCCTCCGGGTCGGCGCCTTAGGTCGGGTGTGCTCACGGGAAGCATGCCCTGCAACGGAGCACTGAATAAAGTGGCTGGAAGCATCATCAATAAAATGGCAGAACATCTGCACATTTCCCTCATCGATTTTCTTCTCCCATCTGCTTAGGCAGCCCAGGTCAGCCCAAAGCCTCCATCCCCAACAGCCAAACACAGCTAACCCTAGAGATAGTCCCCTTCTTAGTCACCAGCCTTCCCCCTTCCATGATGCCTCGCCCTCCAAATGGCACTGACCACCTCCACCACGGCCTGTGCTAGTGGCTCCGCTGCCGCCAGCACTTCAGGATCGTCCCTCTGCTGGGTCTCAGCTCCTGGGGTTCCAGCCTTGCGGGCTACTCGGACAAAGCCACCCTCACACTGGAGATTATGGGCCCACCTAGTAACCCCTAAGTGCCCCCTCCTTTATATCCTGCAGTACTTCTCAGGGAATTCAACTTAAGAGTCTGAGCTACTAGAAATCCTTTAAATGGTTTCAGTTCTACAGGAGAAACAAAGGAAGAGAAAGGTTGGGGTTCTGTCCATGGGCCAGGGTCTCCTTGCCTGACCTTTGTCTCTCACAGCTATAAGTCATTGTAGATATGAACAATCAGCGGAAATACCTTAAAATAAATTCCATCCTCCTGGTGTGGCCTCCAGTCCCATCAGCTGGCTAGCTCGCCCCGAACTGCTCCATGAGCGCTGCAAACTGCAACCCGCTCTAAGAGTGCTCTCCCGGGAAGGGGAAGGAGAAGGAGGAGGTGGGTGCGTGGGGGTGGGGGAAAAAAGCTCTTGCTCTGTAGAGAATCTAGAAAACGTAATCACAGGCGAAGACTGCCTGAATCTCCGCTCCAAATGCCACAATAATGCGCTGTATTATGTGCTCACGTGGTCATACGTCAACTTAAATCCTTTTATTTGAAATAGGGAATTACTGAAGGAACCAGGTTTCCAGGCAGAACGTTTGGCTTTGTGGGAGGAGAAATGGGGGACTTGTCCAGTAGTCTATAAGAGTTCTGAGTAGTAGGATGCTGGGGGTAACACACACACACACACACACACACACACACACACACACGCCACACAAGGCTGCTTTTCTCCACTTAGATTTTTACACACACACACATACACACACACACACACACAAAGCACAAGGAAACAGCAATGCTGTCTATATTAAGCTCAACAGTATTTAACTTATGGCTTCCCATCCATGGACAGGCTGAATTCAGCACACCCAAATTCCCCAGCCACCTTTGGCTCAGAGGCCAGTGTCAAAAGGCGAGAGCCAAGCCCACCAATGACTAGCCAGTAGACTTCCTCACAGCCTGCCATTGTATGGAGTTACACCCATGCACTATACCATAGCCACTGGAGAAACCAAAAAAGACTACAATTACCTGATAAATGTTAATGTTTCTTCTCAGAATCCAGTTAGTTTTGCTCAGTGGGAACCCACAGGGCAAGGTGTGCTTGTCTATGGGGTGGTGGGTCAGAGTTTAGTAAAATCTGGAAGGATCTAATGCCCTGGCCAATCCTGTACTCATGCATTCCTTCGATGTATAGCTGAATGAAATTATAGGTTTCTAATGATGAAAAATGAAAGGGGAAATGACCTAATTGCCTCTGGAAAAGGGAGCAAAAAGTACCAACCTGCACTGATGTCCCTTGGGCTAACTGCTAAGACACCTGGGGACCTTTCAGCAGGCAAGTCTATCTGCTCTCCCCTAAGACAACACTGAGTCTACTAGCAAAAGCTGAACTGAACCAATTCTGCTCAGGAAGAACCTGGATAAAACAAATTGACTCTCTCCTCCCCACACACCTCTAGGCTTGCCTTTTTCTTGGTAACATTACTCATTTCTTTCACCAGCTGTTTAAAAAGTTGCCCTTTCCAGTATTATTTTCTTAATTTTGAGTACCCTAAGGATAGTAGGCTCCTCATGCCATACATATTCTTTTGTTCCTTGAGAGTGAGTTTTCAGCTCCCTGTGTGTAAGTGTGAGGATTTACAGTAGCAGCTGTGGATACTGTGAATGATTCCTCCCCTTTTCTACTCACCTGAAAGGGAACAGAAGATTTAGTGCAAATCTAAAACCCTGACTAAGAGGACCTGGATATAGCATAGGGGTGACCAATTCAAAAAGGCAATAAGAAAGGACACAACCTCTGAGGAAGCAAGAGCTGGCCTAAGCTTATGGTAGTATTTCCATGTTTTGCCTAGTAAATAGCTGGAAGCAGACCTTTAGGTGAACTTTCCCAAATTTGGTCTAAGCCAGAAACTAGAAAGTGAGACCCAAGGTAACAACTTGCTCTTTCTAATTTGGAAGATGGGGGACTGGGCCAGGGGCTGTTTTCTAAAGTGCATTGTCTTTATCTTAAGGATTCAGTCTGCTCCTCTTCCTGCCCTCCCCTGCTCATGCCCCTTCCTCAGGCATTCATCCTCAGTTTTCCAGATACCCTAGAAAATAACCTGAAAGGGAAGTATTCCCCAGTTGCTAACCACTATCCACCCCCCAACTTTTTACAACAGTGTCAACTATAACATAAGAGGGCCCCCTTCAGAATTCTCAGAACAGTTTTGAGCAAATTGAAACTTTTGAGGCAATTAATCAGTAGTAGACGTCATTGGTACTACTTCAGAGAAATGCCTTAATGCCAGAAAGGCCCAGAGGCACCTCAGCTCTGGCTGGGGCCTCCAGGTCTCTAACATCCCAGTTAATGCTCCAACTATGGTTTAACAATTAACATTAAAGATCCCAGTGAATGGTATGCGTTGCTTTGGTGAGTGAGAAGGGAAAAACCTGAAAAAGTGAAAGGAACTCTAACTGTTGAGATGAAAAATCAGCTTCCCTGAGAGCAACCTTGAGTTGTACATCCTAAGTTTCTGAATCCTACTACTCTGAATTTCACTTTTGTGAAGCAAAGCTACGGGCCTTCAAAAAGAATCACCAGTCAAAACCCCAACCACTCACTCCAGCCTCCAACATGGCCAAGACTGGGAACTTTATGCTGTGACCCAGGATTCTAAAATAGGAGAAAGTTGGCTTGGAAAGAGAAGGCATCCAGAGATATAGACTGTGAGTCAATATTTGCAAGGCTATTGGCAGATTAGATATATCTGTAGTCAAACAATGTAATCTGATTTGCCTATCAAAACTACACAGCATTTTTATTAACTAGTGTTATTCTACTCAGTGTAAGGTAAGATTCTCTGAGGTGCTCACTCTGTGTGCGTGTGTGTGTGTGTGTGTGTGTGTGTGTGTGTGTTTAGATGATAGATCATTATTTAACTTGAGATATTTCCCGAATGTGGGACTGCAGCACAAATGGGCTCCAAGTTCTCTGGACACATGTGGATGTGTATATCATGTACACATGGCCCTGAACTCCTGCAGCTATTTATACTTGTAATTGTTCTGTTGTTTGCAGAGATGCAAATCATATGTACACACTGATTTGCAAGTTCTTGAAATATTCCATCTATATTTGATTTAAACCTACATACAGTAGTTGGGAAAATAACCCAGTTACTATTGCTCTAACTTCTTACTTGATAAAATAAAATGACACCAGCCTTAAAGTGTCACAGAATAGCAGGTTTACAGTTTATTAACAACTTGATTTCTATCTGAGGAGCAAATTTGGGAAAAACTTGGAGAATACAAACCAAAATCTCAAAACTTTAAAAGAAATAATTCCCTGAACAGAGCCAACTCACTCCTTTAAATCGAGCTTCTTAACCTAGCAACCCCTCCCCCAAATGGGTACGTAATTTATGGATCTTTTACAAGGTAATAAGCCACAGTAATTACCTCCCTGCATCCCGAACTAAGAGAACAAATTATGCTACAACTTGAAAAGAATTTTAAAGACTTTTCTCTTATTCCAAACAGGAAAAGAAAACATTGAGACAGAAGACTGGATCTTTTCCCATAGGAAGAACCATGTTTAGCCCTGTTTAAAGACTGCAGAGGACTCACTACTGGTGAAGGCCTACACCCTGGAAAGACAGGAGCCTCTCTCCTGCCATAGAGAAGAAAAGGATCACAGCAACTGAATGGCGCAAGGCGACAAGGCAAGTTTCCTCTGCCAAGAACAGAGACTGGTGACAATTTCTGAAGAAGCGGTCACCTCGGTGGACCAGAAGCCCGGCCCACGCAGTAGCCGTGGCCTCTACTTGCTTTTGCCTTGCAGGTCTGTGCAGTGGTTTGTTTGGGACTTTCAGGGAAAAAAAACCAAACATATCCCCTCCTCCTCCTCTAACTCCATCTTTGGCTTTTGCAACCACTTTCCTCCTTCCCATTAATGGCTTTGGGGCAGACTCTTTGTCTGCCTAAAGCCCCGCTTTGTCTAGCATACCACTGAAGGGTAACCCAGCTCCAAAACTCCTCTGAAGTTAAATATTGACCAGAATCTCTTTTAACCTGCTGTAGTTGCCAGGGCCTAGATAGGGCAAACTCTTCCTAACTGCCTGGTATGAAGTCCGCTGCAAGGAATTCTGGCGTATTGCTTACCTCCAAAGATGTTTAAATCTGGACCCGGAATTGTTTCTAGCTCCAGGCTGTCAGGGAATCGTCTTTTCCTGTGTCTGGCCGCTCTGCAGACAAATAAACAGTAGAAGGTGAATGGTGGCTGGAAGGGAGGGAGGTGGAGGACTGGAGTTGGAAATTCGGCCTGTGCGGGCGTCAGGATGGACCAGGACGGACACGGACACGGAGGAGTCGCCAGGGCGCTCGTCCATGCGATGGCACTCATAACTCCAAATGTTCTGGTCTACAAATGACCCGAAGATGGTGATTTATTTTTGTAAAATAAATACATACTCCATCTCCTCCGTACCCACTCTCTCTCTTTTTTCTTTCCTTTATAGAAGTGGGGGGGGGGGTGGACTAGATGGCAGATGGCGGAGGAAGATAGGGAGGAGGTGGAAGAGGCTTTGGTGGTGGACCCTGGCTGGGAAGGCTGTTCCACGCATCACAACTTGGGCAATGTGAATGCACGCTTTATTTTCTTTTGCTAACAAAGGGAAGCCTTGTCTGGAAGCATTCAATCACGGACTCTCTCGAAACCTCACTAATAGCGTGCATTTCTGTTGGCGCGAAATCAGACCCAGGCTCAGTCCACAGCCCGGGAGGAAATCTTGGGAGGTTTTGTCCTCTGGTTCATTCAAGCGCTGGGCGGGCAACTTCTTGGTCCTGCTGGGCTGGAAACTGGACAAGACTAGGGCAGGTCACTGGACAATACTCCATCGGGGAGCCTGCTTCTGCGTGGCCCTGTGTAGCAGTCGGGAGTCTCAAAATGCCTTGATTCGCTGTAATTTCATACCTTACAATATTTGCAACCCTCTCTTGCACTCTAACCAGCAAATCTGATCCTGGAACCCTCAGCCAACTTTCTGGGGCAGGAGATCCTGGGGAAGGAGCAGAAAATCCACTGGTGAGTTGTGCGGGGCATTGTTTTTGCAGCCCTAAGCCTGAATCCACCATCCTCTTACCCAGACCAAGGTAACCTCCTAGACCTGCTTCTGGCTGTCTTGCACCCATGTGAGAGGGGCTCCAAGTAGCTGACAAATCGTCTAGCCTCAGAATGCAGAACAAGTGGCAGCAAACTAACAAGTCCATGGAAGCCTTTCACCTCCATCCCTGCTTGGGATTCAGAATCCACACCGACCGTTTTTCCCTCTTTAAACTTGTGGTCCGTCTTAAAAGGGAGAGTTCCAGCCTAGGGACTCCTGGCCTGACCCTGAGCTGGGTGGGGGTTAGACCTCCTGCATTTTGCTGCTCAATTTTGCTTCAGAAAGATCCACTATACTACCATCTACCGCCATCACCACTGCGAGTGAGGCTGAGTATTGTAATTATTATGGTTATTATTATTGTTGCTATTTGGTAATCCCCAAGTCTAGTATTCATAGCTGGTGTTCTCCATAAATCCTTCAGACTAATGAGTCAAAGGGATGTTGCCTCGTCTCTAGTCTCTAGCTTTGCAATGGCCGACTCCACGCTGCCGTGGCCTCTCTCCCTGTTTTTTGGCGTCTGCTTGCTCCCTCCATCGCCCGGCAGCGCGGTTGATTTATGAACGCCCGGAAAATTGAACAAAGCCGCGCACCCATACTGTGGTATCTCTGTAGCTGTCCCCAGCGTGAATCAGAACATTACCAACTGTCTGCGCATCCGTCCCACTTCATCACCAAACCCAGGATGTGACCACAAAAAAAAAAAAAAAAAAAAAAAAAGCCCAAACTCACCGTTCCCCAGACACAGCGCGCTCCTGGGACTTGCAGAAAAGCAGCAGGACCCAGCCACAGCCCCCCAGCTCCGGTTCTCTTCGCCAAAAGGCTCTCTCTTTCCTTGCTGAAGGAGTTAAAAGCCTTTGAAGATAAGTCTGAAGATGCGTGTATTTTAAAATCAAATATGAAGTTGGAGTCTCACTTCTGAGAGATTCATTCCTAGTGAGGCCCTGACTACTCCGATCCATTCCTGACGATCCGCATTAATTATTTAATGAGTCACGTGGCCCCAAAGATTACAATTTCAATATCTCCCTTTCACAGGCTTTACACCTTTATCAGTTGCAACCAGGGTCCGTGTTTGTTTTGTTGTTGTTCCCCAGGCCGCTACAGCACATTCACCCTTGTGTCCATGGGGGTTAGCAACCGTCAACCCAAAGAAATTAGAGGGGGAACACAGCAGAATTAGGCATTCTGGGGTGAGGAGCACTGTGGACAGTAGGGAGCTCACTGCTCTCCAAGGTGCCCTGCCATCCATCAGCTCCTGAGGCCAGTGGTCAGCCACCTGTCTGAGTGCCAAGTCTGGGGCAGTTTGGTTACATAATCTCCCAGGGCAGCTTTGAGGGTATATTGATTGAGGACTTATCCTTCTAAATCCAGACTATACACACTTGTAGCCATGTGCATCAAAGGTAAGCCAGAAATATACTGTATCCTGTTCTGTTGGAGGAATAGCTTCTGCTTTGGGAAAAAAAAAAAATCACTCTGAGCTTAATTCAAGTCCAAAGTGAGATCAAAGGCTTTTTTCAGTCTGCACACTCATTAACATAAGAAATGTTGAGAAGTGGAATATTCAGCTGCCTCAGTTTCTTCATATGTAAGATGGGAAGACTGAAGCCAAATGATTTCCAGGTCTCTTTCAACTTCTACAGTCTTTCAATCTGGGTTCTTTTTCAGCTGTTAGAAGCATTTCTAGAGAGAAGGGGGCTGGCCTGGAAAGGGACAGGGTGTGCTGAGTGAGTCTGGAACCTTCAGAAGAGATGTCAGAGATCCAAGCCAGAAGTTGCAGACCAGGTTTTATGACTTCATGCTCTCAAGGAGACAGAACACACAGCTCCTCTTCCCTTTCTTCCTTCCTCTCCTTTCCTTCCTTCTCTTTTTCCTCCTCCTCCCTCCACTGTTTCCAGAGCTGGTCCTTTTGAGGTGCAAAGCAGTTATCCGCAGAGCAGTGTGCTGTGGGAAGCAGGTGTCAGGAGCCTCAGTCAGGAAAGGTGAGCTTGAGTTCTTCAAGGCAAGGTGGTGTCTAGGAATGCAGAGACCCAGGAGGTGCCAGAGATGCCCCATTGCTTGCACACAACCCCCTCTTTCAAGTAGACAGCCCCAGGATTCTATTTGCTTCATTTATTCTTCGGAGGTTTTCTTTCATTTTAGAGAAATGTTGATCTGTTTCTGTGTTGGCACTACTAGAAGGAAGGCAGCAGTGAGAAGAACAACACAGTTTGAAAATTTAGGGGAGACCTAGGAGCTCAGGAGATCCATGATTCCCACTCTGGGGGAGAAGGGTGAGAAGTAGCGGGAATGAAGCACCCTGGGACAGTTGGATAGAAAGGCAGACACTGTGCAGCAGGCCTACCCCCATATATCTAGAGAATCTTCCCATGAGCTCCATCTTGGGTATTAAGTACTCTACTATGCCTGTCACAGTTGAATTCCTGCTGTAATAAAACACCGGGTATATCGTAGATTTCAGCAAAACTAGGAAAGAAAGCCTGCAAAGTGCCATTTTTCTTCAAGGGGGAGAGTGTTAAGTACTTAACTCAAACTGTGACCATTAAAGTGTCTCCTCTCCGATTTAGGTTGATTTCAGATGTTGACAAAACTTTTATCTCCAGAGTCATGCACAGCTTGGCTCTGTGACTAAAGCGGATGAGTGTGTATTAAAGAGAGGGAGGGGTAAAGATGGAGAGAGCAGAAGAGCACGTGTAAGGGTCATCATAGTAGGAGAAATATAGAGCTTACACAAAATACTGTCTTTAAAGGTCAAGGGTTTGAGGGGTTAGTAAGGTTTGCCTTAAAAAAAAAAAACTAATGAGATAGAAAATTTGTCCTCTCAGTGAACTCTTATCGTTGCCCTAGCAGAGGGCAGACAATGCATAATTTTGAAGCACAAAGTGAGATTCCCTAAGCTGTTATTACAAGCTCCCTTAAAGGCAAAATCTGAAACAGACAAAATATTGCAAAAAAATGACATCATAATTTGGATTTTTTAAAATAATCTTGGTTTATAAAGCTCACCAATGTCTTAACATTTTGAACAAAAATCCCATTTTATTTTAGAATATCACAAAAATGCTCTCGATCCTCTTTTCCTATTCTGGATAGACTATAAGAGTAAGAGAAAGAAATCACTTCCTTTACCTTCATAGGACTGTCTGCAGCACAAAGCTAATGAATTTCCCTACACCCTTCCTCCCCACAAAGGAGAAATATAAGAATTTACCTTAAATTCTGGTAATCTGCCATTTGAGGCTTTGCAGCTTGACACTCAATTTTCACCAAGAGTCTAGGTTTTTTTTTTTTTTTTAGCAGATAGCCAAGATGCTATCTATGTCTTTGCCTGTGACTTTATTTGCAAGAAGATCCCTCTTTCCTTCACAGACTTTTCCCAGAGAATGCCTTTCAGAATTGCTGTTGAATTACAAAGAAGTATTTATTGTATGAGGTGATTAATGATTCCTGGGAAAATTGCTGTTTTCAGCGTGATTTAATTTCGTTTTACAAGTGCGTGTATAGGGGGAGGGTTAATAAGTTTCAGTAGCAGTTGCATTGCTGCCAGAAATGCCTGGCCTCTGTTCACACCTTAGAAGACGCACTTTCTGCTAGGATTTTGTTGATTTCAGGGAATGTTTATATTTATTTGCCCCTGATTTTCTTGGCCCCTCACAGACTGGCAGACATCACTTTTCTGTTGAATCTGGTTGTAGATAAAAGGCCACCTCTGCTTGTGTCACATTCAGTACAGCAGAGGTAAATAGGAACCAGTACTGACATCAGCTAAGTACTTTCCCATGAGGGAAAATGAATTTTAAATTTCTGACATTGCAGAGATAGGTGAGCATATCTCTTCATATCCATTAATAACTACTGACCTAAAAATTGCATCTTTTCAAGGCAGATTGACAATTCTAATATCCTAGGGTTGGTATGCATTTCTCTTTCTGTATCATGTTGCATCATACTCTCTGCCTTAAACACCAAGTTTGAATCAGTGTAAAAATACTAGGCTTATAGTAATTGAGAACTGAATTATTGTCACCATGTGGATCTAGATTTCTGGAAGTAACCAGAAAGATTCTAAAGCATTTAAGAAAAGTGACCATAATTCAGAGTTTGGCATTCTTCCAATAATAAATTCTTCCAGAGCTACTTTGCTTCAGGTGTATTTGGGCTGTCATTATGCTTGTTTACTTCCTCAGAAGAAACTTTGGAGGGTGTACTAAGAAAATGTATTGTACTTAGCAAGTTTTTCTTCCAAATAATAAATAAATAAACAGACAAAAATTCCCAAGCTGTACTTAATGAAGAGGCCCTCAAGATCAGCCAAGAAACAAAAAGCAATCTCAACCCATTGCACAAACTATTTTTTATCTCCAGGGAAACAGGCAGATTAAGTGTGAAGGTGCAACAAATACCAAAGGGACCACTTCTTTCCAAATGTGCTCAGAGTGCAGTGTGCTGAACAGCTGCAGACACTCCTGGGCCCCTGCACTGCGTGGTTTCACCTTTCATTGCAGGGAAGGACACGTTCCTAAGCCTTACAGAGACTTGAGGCCTGAAAGCCTGGCCAAGTTGGGAAGAAGAGGCGCCCTCTCAGAGCTCAAGAGCCTTCTTGCTCCTTGGAGCATTTCCACAGGGGGTCAAGCTTGACAAGAGTTCAGCTCAAGTTGAGCACGTGCACGTGTGTGTGTGCGTGCGCGCACACATACACACACACACACACACACACTTGCACAAATTATGTGAGCAATCAGAATCCATGTGACATAGCTCAACCATTTACATGGTTTTTACATGGAAGGTCAAGCATCTCAATCCAGAGGATTTTTGCCTTTTTAATGAAAAGCGTAGGAAACACACAAATCCGTCTCTTTGATTTTTAATATTTTTAAAAGGAAGTTTATTCTTAGTACATGGCTTTCTATACAGCCATATCACAATTTGTACAGTTGCACATGGGTCTAAATGCATTCCCCTCTCCCCAGATGGCTCCCCAGAATAAGACAACAATATCTCAATAACAATATCTTAAATAAATGCAAGAAAGGGAAACTAACAGTCACACCTATCAGTACTGTCTACACATTTTGAGAATTAAATAGTCTTATGAGGTCCACAGTATCTATTCATTTATTCAGTTCCTTACAAGCTTGTATGAGCTGCCTTAATGGATGAAGGAAAGGTAAAGCTGAGGGGAAAAGTCTGTTTTCTTCTGCATAAACAAATATACACATCTTCAGTCAGCGAGCAAGGTCCAGCTGACTGCAGACATCTCAGATGTACTGGAAGGCCAAGCGGTCCTTCTCAGGGATCCAGACCTGGCAGCCTTCTTCAGGCCAGTAGATTGTTCCACCAAACAGCACCCTGAACAACTGTCCCCTCTTGGGTGACAACCAGCACACGCTCCTACTGGGGATAATGTCTTCTTTTTGGTTATCCTTTTCACCAAACTGGGTTTTTATTTTGGCGTTATTTACATTGGAGAGGTGGGGGCAGGGTAGGTAAGGAAGTGGGTAGGAGAGAAAAGAGCAGGAAAGGGGCAGAAGCTGAACTAGGTGCCTGGAAGATTATATAGAGGAGGGAATGGGTGTGGAGGCACCAGGGAGGGAGTGGGGACGGGGCTGTGGGCTCTGAGTTTGTGCTTTCCCTGGAGGACCCGAAGAGGCTGGGGTGGAGGCTGGGGTGGAGGATCGCATCTTGGTGTTGGGCAGTTTGTGATCTTTCTTCCACTTCATTCTCCGGTTCTGAAACCAGATCTTGACCTGGCGTTCAGACAAGCAGAGTGTGTGGGCGATCTCAATGCGGCGCCGCCGGGTCAGGTAGCGGTTAAAATGGAACTCCTTCTCCAGCTCCAAGACCTGCTGCCGGGTGTAGGCGGTTCGAGAGCGCTTGGGTTCCCCTCCGTTATAACTGGGGTTGACTGGGCACCCAGAACCCGGAAAGGGTAAGGCCCAGGAGGAGGGAGCAGAAGAGAGGGAAAGGAGGAGGAAAGAGAAGATAGGGTGGGGAAGAGCAATTGGACATCATCATTATATAATAAGCTGACACCAAGTTCACGCAAGATACATAAAACCCGCAAAGAAAATGTTTCACAGGCTATTGACAACGGGAAACACCCGAGAGCCATAAAGAATGGTGCTGGGCACTGGGGCTGAAGAAAAGCTTCAAAGACACATGGCCCGAAGCCTCTGCCAGGGCAATTAAATTTATGGGGGCTATAATTACTGCCCTAACAGTTTGGCGTCTCGTAAATCTCCCGATAAAGGGATCCTGGGTACAAAAGGGTTCTCACGTTGGGATCTGGCTGCTGGCTGGCGCGCGGGCACCCACACCCCAAGCCAGCCCGGGCCAGGTGGGGTCTCTCCTCCTGAGGCCCCTTCCCCGACCCCCGCCCTGACCCTGAACCCGGGCCTGGCCCCGGCCCGCCCTCCCGCGCCTCCCCAGCGGCGCCACGTACCGGCGCTGACATGGATCTTCTTCATCCAGGGGTACACCACGGGCTCCTTGCCCTTCAGGCCCGGTGGGCCCTTGTCAGCCAGCAGCAGCGGGCACGCGGGGGCGCTGCCCCCTGCCGGGACGCCCGGGGTGGCGGGGGCGGCCTCGCAGCGCCTCGAGGGCGCTGGGGGCGCCGCGCGGTGCTGCGGGGGAGGCGGCGGCGGGACGTGGCTCGAGTGCAGGCCGCGCTCCGGGCCTTTGGCGAGTGCCGGGGGCTGCTCGGACTGCGGGGGCCGCCCGGGGCTGGCACCACCGCGGTAGCCGTAGGGGTAGGCGGCGTCCAGGGCCCCAGGCGCCGGGTAGAGGGCGGCAGCGGGGTAGGTGGGCTCGCGGGCGGCCCGCGGCGCATAGTAGGAGGCGGGGGGCTCGTGGCTGCCGCCTGCGTGAGAGAGCTGGGGCTGCGGCGGCGGCAGGTGCTGGGTCGCGGGTGCAGGGGGCTGCTGGTAGCCGGGCCCCCCGCCCGGGCCTCCGTCTCCGCCGCCCGGGCCGCTGTGCTGCGCGTACTCCTCGAAGGGAGGGAACTTGGGCTCGATGTAGTTGGAGTTTATCAAAAACGAGCTCATGGTCATTAATTTGTGAAGTGCAAAAATACTAATTTTTCTCGCGTTGTCGTTTTTCTGGGCTCGCGGAGGCCCCTCCCCCTCTCGCCTCGATTCCCATCCCCCTTTCCTCTGCTCCCTTCCCCTCCCCCCGCTGTCAAATGCCCTCCCCTCCCCCTCCCGCCGACGACACCGCCAAAGTTCGAACTACTCCTCCCCCGCCCGCACGCGTGCGCGCGCTCGTTTCGCTTCGGCCCGCGCGCGCCCCGCCCCCCCCACGTGCAACGCCCCCACCAATGGGCGCTCCGCGCGCGCGGACCCGGATCAGGAAACGCGCGGATGGGTGATGGATGTGGCCATCCCGCCCGAGGCGGGGGCAATGAGCTGGGGCTTCGGTTCTCCAGCCTCACTGATTTGAATTCCTGTCCGGAATTCGAGGCTTGGCAGGTTGTGGGTCCTTTCGGGCCCGGTGCAGATCCTGCTTCTGACCTGCCCCTCTGAGTAGCAAGGCGGCTGTGCTTCAGCGCTAACCTTCGCTCAGTCAGGCCGCGCTCACTCCAGGGTTCGAGGCCCGCTGGGAGCGGGAAGAGCTTCGCGACCAAAGGACACCCGGTTTTCATCCTAGACCTGGAATAAAACGAATGAGGCCAACACACCCGTTTCCTCACCCGTTGATCCCTCCCCCCACTGCAGTCTGGTCCGCTGGTCTGCTCCAGTCTTTGCTCTGAGAAGCCTGGCAGGAGTCGCGAAGAGTGCCGAGATGGGAGGGTAGCTTAGGAAAATCTACACAAGGATGGAGAGCGGAGCTGTCCCAATATAATCAGAGGGGCACCGTTTGTATTTTTTCCCCCTTTTTCTGTTAGAGACTGACTGACTCTGGCCTTTTTCATTTCCTAAAAAATTTTTGGGATCTTCTTGATAGCATCTGATTTGACAGAAGGGTGAGCATTAGAACTAAATATGTCTGTTTTTACTAGATGCGACTGTGAGAAACTGTGTCCCAAGGACGGGAATTGGATAGAAGGAGCGCAGAAAGGACCTTTGAAACCAGGAACTTCCTATTTTAGAACAATTCCCCCACAAGCCCTTTCGGGTCTGACCGCAGACAGGTCCTTTAGAGCTAAGAATTTTGCTTTCTCTTCTGCGCTTTCTCAAACTGTATCTGGGACTAGAGTTATATTTACAGGATAGTCTATAATTTCTGAACTGCTGAAAATTAGCATATTAACGATATCAATAGTTCCGGAAAGACGGAGAAGGAACTGTTGCCTGCCGTTTGGTAATTGAAATTTGATGGGTAAACTAATTAGGCCATTATTAACAAATAAATTACTTATTCATTCCACCTAATGTTGATCTTTGAAGTAAATACTGATAGCTTAGTCTTAATGTGTGCTTTCCCCTTTCTGACTTATAAACACACCTAAATCCCCCACTTTTCAGGCCAGACTAAAGCAGCAGTGCGAACTAGCATAACCACAATTCTAAAAATAAGTTTCATATTGGCATGCAAAACAAGGATATTTCAACTGGTGCACCTTAGTTGATTTTTCAAAGAGCAGTATAAACAGATTTCTCACTACTGAGACTGGAACATAGACAAGGAAAGTTATAGCCTAAGCCTGGAGACACTTCAAAAAGAATGTCAATTCTATCTTCATTTATATCAGTTACTCATATGAGTTACTAAATGCTGAAATGTATCCATTTGATGGATAGTCATTTAATGCTTAGCCACATAAAGCCTATTATATGGGACTAATCTTTAAACTAATTTAGGAAAAGAGGTTAAAAAAAGGATTATGTTAGCTTTCTGACTGGAATCTGGAGTCGCCCTGAAGTGGTACAAAGAGGTTTTCCACACTGGGTGTACGTGAAGAGTGCTGTCCACTGATGTGAGGGCCTCTGGAAAAATTTTGTTTTTAGTGAAATCTGAGTCAGACAGAAATCAACACTGACTGTAATCTTTAGACATCCTTTCCAGACTGGAGGGGAGGGATCGAGCCTGTAATACAGCTGCCTAAACCAATACCTCTCCTTGGTTAGAAAAGAATAAGATGTACATAGAATGTAACTATATAATGTATAGCAGTATTAGAAATCTGGTCTCCCTAAACTTCAGGGAGAGAATAGCATGACAAGGAAATCTTGCCCTCATCCTGTCATCAGCCTTGAGCCCTAAAGTCTTAACTATGTCTGTTTAATATTTACAGACCCTGAAACACAGCATTCATGTTGTTCAGCCTTGGGACCTTCTTCGGAGTCCCTATTTTTAAGTCTGAAGGAGACACAGGGCACTGTTTTGTGTATGGTTAAGCTAAATGAGTTAACTGTGCCTGCGTTTCATGCGGTTCTATTACTTTAGGAAGATGGGCTTGCACAGAATTCCCCCAAGGCCTGTAACTTGTCTTTGCGGTTCCTATCATAAACACAAACGGAGCCAGGACCACCAAGTGTTATCTCACACACCGACATTTTGACATTTTACTGCAAGATTTATGACTATAATAAACAATCTCAGTACCTTTTCTGAACCTTCCACAATCTCCCTTTGCAAGCCATAACATAATTCTGTTGAATCAAATAATCTTTTGAAAAAACACCTTCAAAAAAAAAAAAAAAAGCCTCTTGCCTTCATGCAAGATTCAAAATAACACAGAAAAACTAGGAAGATACTAACTCAATTAAAAAACAAGGAAGTTTACCAGAAGTATCTTGCTTGAGAGGAAAGATGGGACGCATTGAATTTGAGATGAGAGGGAGCAAGCTAATCTTCGCACACCAACTGGCTCCAGTCCCAAGCAGGGTGACAGCGTTATCCTTTTCTTGGGAAACTCGTAAGCACATTTGTTCATTTCCACGTGGAGGGATAACATATATTCCCAACAAAAGCTTTCTTAAAATCCCATTAAGTGAAATAACTTTTCATCCTGTCCTCACATCCCAGACGGAGGAGAGCGCAAGGAGTCCAAGGGGGAGGGAGGGAGGGAGAGAGGGAGGCAGTGCCTGCAGCTTGGTTTGAATCTGATTTGAATCATTTTGAATATATTTGGAACAGCCTTCTCTCTTGAATGCAACCCTGTCCCAAGTTTCAAAGTGACCGAACAGTGACACCGTGTGCATTTTGTTTCTTATTAATCTTACACATTGACAGTCTTTGTTAAATCACAAGGCGCGCCCTTCACCAGCCGACATTTTCATATTTGTTAGACGCGCTGACCTGAAGTTCACCTCGGCCTTGGACTTTGCGCTTCTAAAAGGTCTATACAGTGTCTTTTAGAGAGCAGGGTGCTTTGCCCAGGTCACTCCCTCTCAGGAAAAACCAAGGGAAAAAGCAAAGGAAATGTAAACGTTATGGAATGTATTGACTGTATTTGTCCTTTGTTCTTTAGAGCCAGAATCACTCAGACTGTTCTCTAGCTGTCGCGTCTCTGGAGCAAACTGGAGAATGGCAGAAATTCAAAATGCCTGATGGTGATATTGAGGGGCTTCCCTTCACCTACCTCAGACATCATTGTGAAGGAATAACACTTTACCAAACATTTGACCCATTAATAGTTTGGGGGTAGTTTCCTGGTAGCAGTTTAAAAGGATGAACACAATCCAGACATAAGGACTGAAATTCATTTTAGGATTTCACGTAAATTTTAAGCAGGCTTGTGTGAGAGGCCTAAAGATCAAAATCTAAATAGATTTCTAAAAATAAAACAAAAAACACTGTAACTTCTGCCAGTATCGTTTCTTTCATTATAAAGATTAACTTGGAAGTATCTATGAGTATTGAAGCTAAAATATTTCTAAGGGGTGTTATACTGTTTTAACAAAAAGTACAATGAAAAGATTCTCAAAGAGACATGTCTCCCTAAGGGAGAGAGTGTCTTTTTTTTTCCTCCCCATTTCACTAGCCCAGATGTGGTAATATGTTCACTACTGTAACAGCAATCGCTACAGTTGTTTCCTTTCTTCTATTTCATCTGGCAAAACCCCATTTGGCTCCAAGCTCTTGGCCAGAGTAAAAACTTTACACATTGCCCAGTAAAAGCACCCTTATTGCTTCCATGAATGTAGTGTTGAGAAAACATTTACTTCACTGCTGAATATACCTGGCACTATTAAACCTAATCAGCCTGAATATATTGGGATGACTTTAAACATCCCCGCAAGAGTCTACATTCTGAGTAGTTGGATTATCTCCAAAATCAAGAAGAAATCCCTAGGAAAAGAATTTCTTTTCCCACTATTTTCCTATAATGATCACTTGAAGGTCAACACATTGAAAAGGAAAATATGTCCTCCATGAAATGATTCTAATAGCATCAACACTTATAGCTAATCTAGATCCATAAAATATTGTATAGCTCTTCAGCTGCAATTCACACATGATTCATGATTCCAGTCTGCTCCTTTAATATACTATTCCCTTTCTTTTCTGTCTCCCACACTTCCGCCTTAGCATGTTTTTCCCCTGTCCTCAGCCACCTCCGCCCAACTCCACACATATTTTTAAACAGTATTTTCTAGAGAACAGAAGCCTATCATGGTAGTGTTACAGAGTGGCCTGGCATTTATGGGTCCTGCTTTTCTGCATTCTCTGCAGTTATTCACTTGCAGATTGTAGCATTTATTTTAAAATCACTTGTGGTTTTTAATAAGTATAATAAAAATGTTCAGCAGTTTCAACAATGCAAATGTTTTCCTCACACTAATCCACGTTGTCTTGCTGGTGGCGGTGGTAGGAGCATTGCTCCTTTCAGGAAAGTTTCCAGTTCCTCCTCTGCGCTTCCCATCTCTAAGAATGACGTGAATTCAGTGGATTACAATTTCAGAGAAAGCATTTCCTATGTTTAAAAATTCCAAAGAATCCATTTTGCAAAAAGTCCCTGCATTTGTGCTTATTCTTGTACATTTTAGAGGTCATTATATGGGCTAAAAGGAAAAAATTACTCTGGCCGATCCAAATTCTCTTTTTCAAGTTAAAGAGGTTTACTGTGCTGTTCTCCTGTCATTTGAGGCTATAATGGAACACAGAAAACTTGCTACATTATTTCTTAAAGGCCCAATACTGAATTTTGAGTATTTTTATTTTGTGGCAAACCCACAAATGATTCCTGGCTCCCCAACATCTAAAGTGTTGGTGTTTCAGTAATCTATGCCTATTTACCTGCTCCTATTCCCTCAGAATAGGAGCGATAATTCAACATGAAATACAACATGTATTACCCTCAAAAAGAGGAATTTTCTATCCTTTCCTCCGTAATTGAGGTCATTCAACCACTAGGGTTCACCTGGAGTCCATACCGTGATACACGCATCACTCTGAGCCATTTTATCTTTTGTGCTGATAGTCAAGATCGTAGCGCTAACATTGACATCAAACTCTGTCTGGGCAGATGACTAAGAGTGCTGGACAATGTAAACTTTTGACCCTCAACTTTTTGACCTGCAGTTGTAACACACTAACCACAAAGATACACAAAGCTGAGCTTCTTCATTGGGGGGAAGAGGCCCTGAGGATCTCAGGATGCCCTGCTTCTACCAGCGCCTTTGGAATTGGAGGATGAGGTTGATATTTTTATGTGTGTGATTATATTTCCTGTTAAATTAGTCTCTTCTTTTTGTAGGTAGGAGGAACTAGATTAACTGGAAATCATGGCTGATTCCACTAACAATGAAAATTTGAAATACAAAAGACTCTTGCAAAAAAATGAAAGAAAAAAAGAGGATGGAGGAAAGCCAGCAATGAGAGGTAAAGACTTTTTTTTTCTTTATTTAAAAATAAAGACGCAGCCCTAATTGTTGGGAGAGCTGGCCCAGGCAGGCGAGTTGACTGTGAACTTGTACTAAAGCGTGCTCTGCTGGCGATTCCTAGGGTGTGCAGATTTATCTTCTCTGCATTTACTTAACCCGGCAGTGAACTGCATGGGCATCATTTGTTAGGCGATGACAGACTTCACCTCCAGCAGGGGCTGCTTCACAAAATCGCAATAATTACCTAATAACCTTCATAACAAATATTATTATTAAAAAGACTGGTTTGTGGAGAGGGGATCTGGTGAAAGAAGGACAAATCTCTTTGTGAAAAGCACCAAGCGAAACAAACCTGATTATCCAGTGCTGGGGCTTAGGATAACTAGGATTGTGGCTCCTCTCATGTGTGGTGGGAGTCCAGGATGACCCCCTCCACCTCACCTGGAAGCCCTGCTTGCTTATAGTTTTGTCATCAGCTAGAAGAGAATTACCCCTTGGGAGCCAAGGGATGGAGGTCACAGTACTCTGCCCTTTCCAAGGTATTACACCCTGGGCAGTTCCCCAAGCCAAGGCAGGACAGACACTAAAGGCATCTTTCAAGCTAAAGGGATTGTTTTCCCTTTTAACATGCTATCTTTGAGGATATGATTATTTAGTCCTCTGGATCTCAACACATCAACATGATTGTTTCTGGGAGAAAATTCTGTCTGTTCTCCCAGAGTTGCCAACAATGCAGGAGGTAAAGTGCATGTGAGAAAGGGGTGCTTGGCATACTGGCCCAGGGAAACCTTAACACACCCTTAAGAGAGTGTGACCAGAAGCTTCCTACTATCATTACAGTTCAGGAAATATTGTCTCTTAGGCTTGTGGAAACAAAGGTGCCCCTGCATATTTCCTCTGACATCTCTTTTTGTAAGATGAGGAGAATCACAAAATTATACTTCAGCCACCCACCAGCTGAGGCTCAATGGTCTCTCAGTGACAGTGATTTTTTAAAAAGTTAGTTCCTCTGCACAAACCATTCAAAAGGAGGCACAAGAAGAAGTAAGTTATCTACAAAATGAGCAGAAAGCAGCTGATCTCTTTAATATGCATCCTATGAAAATAGGAAGAAAAAAATCTCTCCAATAACATGCACATAGGATGGACAGGATGCTGTATTTCTTAAAAGTCATTTAACTCCATATGGGTTGATCTGCACTCTTAAGTTCTCAGATTTTGTGAAGATTAACAGAGACAGAAATAGATAAGCTGACAATATGTATAACCTGTCTTTTAAAAATTTGTAGGAGAGATGACCTGTGTTTTATGATGTTTAATATGACTCCAACAACTCAGCCACTGAGGTAACTTGGACACTTCTTTTACACAAGGTATTCAGAAGAATCTGCCGGCATCTCTATGACTTTTTTTCTGCTTTTAATACCAATCACCAAGAAATCAGTTAAGAAAATTCACCACATGAGTAACTAAAGTGGAGCAAAAACCCAATTGTTTTTCAGCAAAAATCCCCAAACTCAGAGCAACAAAATAACAAATCCAGAATTCTCACAGACACGTATGACAGAACTCCACATGTAGAATTTTTATTCTGGTTCCCACTAAGATGCAGACACATCTTCCTGAGTGCAGAAACATCAAAATTCACTTCTTATCTTGCCACACTATTCATGAAAAGATAACTTAAGGGAGGGCTTTAATTTTTCAAAACAAAACTTTCCAAGTTTTGATTTGACAATTCTGACTTAAAGGATATCTGTTGGATTTATTCTGAGCGTAGATGACCTTTGTACAGTAAAGTCTGTAGAAATTCCAAATCTATACTTTAATATATTTTTCTTTAAGTACTTTGTAAATATCTATACTAATAAGTGCTTGCAGAAAATACCTAGTTCCCAAGAAAAAAGTAGATCCTATTCTTTGTGCTTCTCAAAGCAGTTCAAGATTTGCATTAACTTCTCAAAAGGGATTAGGAGAAATCTGCTAGGTCCTTTGTGGATATACTCCCAAGAAAGGACCCCAGAACACGCCACAGTGCGCCCAGTCACTTGGTATGATTTGCCCTTGAAGGATGTGGGGGGCTGGGAGCAGGAGGGAGGCAGGGACCAAGATAGAACTGTATCCAGGAAAAATTTACTTCACTGTACTTCACTCATTGGTGCAATTTTGGAGATTGTTTTGGAAATCATAGATTATGTAAATTTCCTGAGATCAAACAAAAAAAGCAACTAACAAAAGATAGGCGGAAATCTCCTACTGACAAACGACCAATTTCTTTCCTAAACTATGCTTTATGATGTGTCAGGAAAAACAACTTAATGGCTCTGGGGACTTTTAAGTTGGTCATTGAAGACACTTCGATCCCCCCCCCCCAAACTTTAGGGCACAGTTTGGAAGAAAGAATTTGTGTGTGGAGTGAGCCTCAATTTCTCTAACCTTTAGTGCTATCTAGGGGGCCGCCTAACTTGCCTTTCGAGGGTCCTATGCATATATGTTTTATTCCTCAAAGAAGGAGAGGGAAAGGAAAAGGAGAAAGGCAAGGCGGAAGAGAAGAGAGTGCTTTCACCCCTTTCAATTAGCCTGGGGATTCAAAGATTAAAGTTAAATCCGGCCATAAAGTTTATTGCTTCAGACTCACAGGCGGGTGAGAACAGTCCCAGCGAAATAAAAAGAACATGCAGGAAAACAAGGTTCAGGGCCTGGTCCTGGGTGCGGTAGGGACTGCTGCCCTTCGGCGACGGGGACCCCGTGGGCCCCACAGTCCCATGGGCTCGAGCAGCTGGTCCCGGCCTTAAAACCCAGGAGCCAGCCTGAAGGGGCAGCCCGCGCCTCGCCAGCCTCTGCCACCCTCCTGCTTTCGAGAGCCAGCCTGAAACTCGGCCCCGAAGGCCGCCTCAATTCAGTCCTGCCAAATGACCCTGGCCAGCGAAGACATATTGCCACAGCTCCTTGAGGAATCCCGCCAGAGTCCGCCTCGGCCCTACCCGGGGCCTTTCTTTCAAACTCCGGAGAGCAGCCCCGGCGCCCGCAGCCGGCGCCCCACTGTCTCCCAGCCCCCATCCCAGAGCTCCGCGACCCCCAAAGAGCTAGGACCCAGCAAGCCAGCAAAGCCGGGGATGAGAGGGGCATACACAGGTCCATTTGTACACAAAATCATCTTTTTTTGCACGACGGTGGGAGCAACGGAAGTCATTAACGTCCGCAATGGTGCAGCAATTAAAGTTAGGCCTGAGGATGCGAAGGGGCCACAGGCGCTGCTCACCGAGCAGCCTTCTCAAAACTAGCTCTTGGCGCTGCAAACTGAGCCCAGGACACGTTTGCCCTCCCATTTCAAATTCTGATACAGTCTCCGAGTTGAGAGACAGAGAGAGAGAGAGGAATGAATAAAGTTTTCAGAGTACAAATAAACTTGAAAGCGCTCAGCAAGCCAGCTTACCTTAACTCAGAAGGAGCCATTTTTCAGAGAGTTTTGAGAACTTGTGGTTTGGACACTTCTGGACCTAAAATTGACAATTTGAATGACCAGGCAGCACACGTAGCCTGCAAAAGAGTCAAATGGAGTCCAGCGTCAGTGAGATTATATGTTATGTGGTATATAATGTTGGATGTCAACTCCCCAAAACCATAAAACTTACTTTAATGGCCCCACGTGACGTTTTATAGCCAGTGAGCCGATCTGTCTGTGCTATGGATGATTTTACGATCTAATTCATAGACAAAACCCTATTCATTTGGCACCCAAATGTCATATAGCCGGAACTGGGGCTTATAAAGTTTACTGTTTTATAACTTTTAAAAGGAAAGACGGCATCAGTGTAAGCGGTCGGTAAATGTGCAAATCTCTAGTTGCGCTTAGCTGCTCTGAGGAGTTTCCCAACCCAGCTAGGATGGGGTAAGTACCTTCCATTTGGAGCAAATTAATTGTAGCAAAAGAAGCCAACTGGATTCAGGGCAAGGAGTTGGGAAGGGGCACTGGGGTTGATTAGGGGTAAGGGTTTGGGATCCATAACCTGGCACAGAACCCTCTATGGCGATAGAGGCCTAGGACAGCCTTAGGACAGAGGCAGGATCTTCGTGGGCCCCTGAAGATGGCTAACAAAGCCCTGGGCTTTTTCTCTCGCTTCCCTCTCTTCTACTCTCTTTTTGTACCTAGAAAGTTAACTTGATTTCCTCAGAGATGGGCAAAGTGGCTAGACTTTGGATCCACCTATAGCTTTTCTGCTTTCTGCCCTGAACTTTCTGTTGGATCAGGCTTAGGGAGGCAGAGGGTGAGGTTGCTGGTCTGAGGCCTCCATGCACAGGCAAGCTGCTCAGGTGAGCCTCAGACTTGTCAGCTCGCAATACTAGACAGACAGACAGACAGACAGACAAGCAGAAGGAGCCGCTTGCTATTTGGCACAAACCAGACCAAGAGAGCTTACAATAGAAAGTTTATTTTTTGTTTCCAGTCAGTATTTTTCCTTAAAAACAAATTACCCCACCCCCCAAAAAAAGCTGATCACAGTTTGCTTAAACAGCCAGACTTGGACAATATTTGTAACTTTGTTCACAAAAACATACATCACTGAAGCTGCGCTTATAAGAGCCACTTCCAGAGTTCGTGCAAAGGGTCCTACAAAGGCACGCAGGGACACACCGCTTGGAGTCACAGTTTTCGTCACAGAGTCACTAGTCACTACACGTCGAACAAGTTAAGTTGTGTCTCATTAAGTCACCTCTACAACAGCATTAATTACACAAGGAATATAGGTAGTTTGAATAAAAATATCTTTAACAGCTTGGAGCTATTGAGACAGGAACACTTCCACACACATGCACAGTTAAACAACTCGAGTGCAACACACAACATTGGCACTAAACGAGGTTGAAGGGGGACTTTTGTGTGTTTTTTCTCTTTTCTTTTTTTTTTTTTGTTACAGTTACTTCAAGTAACACAGCTTGCTTCATATAAATAAGTTAAAACATCTATTTTTTTTCAAGACAAAGCCATTCAGGACAAAGAGATGAACAGAAAGCAGATCTACTTATACAGGCGCTATAATGGCAATAAACAGGCTCATGATTAAAAGATGAATTAGGGCAACGAGAACAGGGCTTCTTCACAGAAGGAACACAAGGGAGTTTCAGAAAGTCACCTTAGTACTGACACTAAGCGGGATCCGCTAATACTGCTCAGTACTTTCAATGCTCAAATGCTCAGGGGCGGAAGGCCCCTCCTGCCGCAGCCATGCTCATGCTTTTCAGCTTATTATCTTTTTTCCACTTCATTCTCCGGTTTTGGAACCAGATTTTAATTTGTCTCTCGGAGAGGCAAAGAGCATGTGCTATTTCAATCCTTCTTCGGCGGGTCAGGTAGCGGTTGAAGTGGAACTCCTTCTCCAGCTCCAGGGTCTGGTAACGCGTGTAGGCCGTTCGGGCCCTTTTGCCTTCCGGGCCGCCTATGTTGTCTGCAACAGAAAAGTCATGGTTTAGCCACCAACTCCTCAGTCCCTGGCATTCAAAGTCCGCCAGCCAAGGAGCCAGGGCCCTGAGCAGGGAACTGGGCAAAAGGCTCAACAAGTCTTCTCTCTCTGTCCACCCGCCACTCCCGAATTTCCTTCCTTCTTCCTTTCTAGAGAGAAAACAATAAGGTTTGGGCTCTGGGAACTATCTGCCCATCTGAGGCTGGAACCACATCCCGGAGGACACCCAGGCTTTCCCTCGCCCTTCTGTGCTCTCCGGCCCTGCCCCAGGAGCACCAAGCAGGGGGCGCAGCCCTCCCAGACTGCCCACCTCTCAGAAACCCACAGAAGCACGGCTCTTTTCTCAGTGCCAAAGTGGCCTCCAGCTTATCCTCCCTTAAAGTTCCAGCCCTAAGAGCCTTTTCAGTTCCCACCTATCCGCCTGGGGCATCTGCTTTTCTTTCTCTCTTTCTCTCTTTTCTTTCTTTCTTTCTTTCTTTCTTTCTTTCTTTCTTTCTTTCTTTCTTTCTTTCTTTCTTTCTTTCTTTCTTCTTTCTTTCTTTCTTTCTGCCTTTCTTCTCTCTCTCTCTCTCTCTTTCTCTCTCCCTCTCCCTCTCTCCCTCCCTCCTTCCTCCTCTCTCCTTCTTTTCCCTAAACTTCAGAATCCCGCCGGCCCTTGCCTCGATTATTCACCCCAAGCCCCTTTTCGGGGCTCTAATTAGTAACGCTGTTTCCCGGCATAGCCCTTCCCATAAATTATCCGCCCTGACAAGCCCGATTCACGGCCCCTACTGCCTGCCATCCTCTACCTCTCTGCGCCCTGCTCCGCTGGCCTGACCCAGGAGCGCATTCCGAGGCGCTGGGGTTCGAGACAGATTTTTCCCCCTTCTCCATTTTTTTTAAGTCTAAACTTGCCTGGCCACCAGCCCATTGCCCCGCTATTTGCGAGTGCAGGTTGCGACAGAGAAGCGGAGGGAGGATGGAGGCAGGGAGAGGAGATTAGCAAGGAGAGTCTCCGCAGGGCCGGGAGAAGAGACTAGAGAGAGATGGGAGAAAGGCGGCGAAGGAGACAGGGAAGCCCGAGAGCCGCGCCCCGCGGACGCGTGGATTTAGAAAACGGCTGGCTTTACCATGACTTATGTGCAGCTTGCGCATCCAGGGGTAGATCTGGGGCTGAGCGGGCGGCGCCGGGCTCGGCTCGCTCTGCGCGCTCGCCTGCTCGCTGCTGGCAGGGGCGTCCTCCTCAGCTCCAGACGCCGTGCCAACCCCCTCTCTGCTGCTGATGTGGGTGCTGCCCGCGTTGGCCGAGGCGCCGCCGGAGTTGCCCAGGGAGTTTTTCCCGCCGTGGTGGCTGTCGCTGCCGGGCGAGGGGGCCACGGCGGAGCAGGGCAGCGGGTCGGGCGGAGGCGAGTGAGTGGACGTGGCCGGCTGGCTGTACCTGGGCTCGGCGGGCGCCGCGCTGGCGCCGGCAGCGTAGCTGCGGGAGCGCTCCCCGGACCCAAAGTGGCCGGAGCCCGAGCGGCCGACGCTGAGATCCATGCCATTGTAGCCGTAGCCGTACCTGCCGGAGTGCATGCTCGCCGAGTCCCTGAATTGCTCGCTCACGGAACTATGATCTCCATAATTATGCAACTGGTAGTCCGGGCCATTTGGATAGCGACCGCAAAATGAGTTTACAAAATAAGAGCTCATTTGTTTTTTGATATGTGTGCTTGATTTGTGGCTCGCGGTCGTTTGTGCGTCTATAGCACCCTTGCACAATTTATGATGAATTATGGAAATGACTGGGACATGTACTTGGTTCCCTCCTACGTAGGCACCCAAATATGGGGTACGACTTCGAATCACGTGCTTTTGTTGTCCAGTCGTAAATCCTGCCTGATGACCTCTAGAGGTAAACTCGTGCACTAATGGGGGAGTTGGGTGGAGGCGAGAGGGGTGGCGCGCGCGCCCTACGCGCGTGCCCGCTGCCCGCCGCCGCCGTTCAGTCGGACTCGAGCGCCACCCGCTGGAGGTAGGGCGCATAGCTCCGCTTCCGACCCCGGGCTGCAAGGGCCGGGGTCGAATTGAGGTTACAGCCCATTATGGCAAAATTATTGCATTTCCCTCGCAGTTCCATTAGGATGTACCAATTGTGAGGCCGTCAGCTGCCGATCGCGCGCCCGGCGAGGATGCAGAGAATTAGGGGGAGGTGGTGACTTGGAATTTATTTACAACTTTATTTGCCCGTTTTGCAGCCCCTCTTATTTTTGTGTCGTGGTTGGGGTCGGCTCTGCCGTCCTGCCGGCAGCTCTGAATTTTAAAAATACAGATAACACCTTCGGGGAAGGGGAGGACGCCATTTAGCCAAATTAGAGAAATAAATCCTGCCCGCAGCAGCAGCTACAATTACGGCTCTGTTTTTGCGAGTGGAAGAGGGACGGTGCCCCTGCCGCTCCTAAATGACAGGCGTCTATTAAAGATAGCTTTTGTGTAGTGTTTCTCCGAGGCCAGGTCAGATTCCACACATTTTTATAATCGGAGTCGATTTTTCTTTCTTGTAAATATGGTTTTTACGGTATTGGTTTGCCATTTGATTTGCTTATGTATCTGGCTTGTAGAATCTTCACCGCCAGGTCCCGTTCCCCGAGGCAGCCGGGCTCCAAGTCTAGGAAGCTGGGCTCCAAGTCGGAGGGTTCTCTGTGAACCCAGCGAGTGGGCCCGGGCTTCCTGCAGCCACAGAGCCTGCTTGCGAGCTGGGAATCCGTGGGCTGAGTTCTTGGGGTCTTGCTTAGACATCCTGGAGTAAATTGAGGGAGATAATAGAAGCATTTCCTGGCAGTGTCTAGTGTCTTCGTAGTTATTTTTCTGAGCTACAAAAGATGAAAGTAAATCACAGATATAGCTGGGAAGCAAACGGAGTCTCCTCGCTGGAGGCCCGGTGTCGCAGGCACCCCTGGCTTGTTTGGAAGCCAGGGCTCCGGTGGCACCCATGGTGCTGAGCCCCTTTCTTGGGTGCTCAAAACTGCTTCTTGGTGGTGCCAGCGCTCTTGGAGGCAGGGAGCCGGGAATCTGAAGCCAGGATTGCTGGAGCCCAGGCGCTCCCGAGGCTATGACTTTCCACCCACGCCCAGGTTAGCTCGCCTCGGCTGGCTGCTTCTTTTTCTCTGATGGTTACTCGCAGGCCGGAGACCCAGCTCTGTCCGGGCCCTTTTGTTCTTCAAGCTTCTTCCTGTTTGGGGGGCGGCCAGAGAGGCCAAGGCTAGGCTGGGGCCCCAGCCCTTAAACCCTCCTTGTTTTCCAGTGGCTGTTTAGTGGTGCCCTTCAGGGCGTTTTGCCCAGGGATCCAAGCGGAGATGCCCAGACACCAAACTGGGTACAGCCTGGGGCTCTTTCTTCCCTGGCAACTCCGCACTCTGAGCTCAAGGAGCTCGAAGGAGATCACATAGGAACTGGAGAGAAATTCGGGGCGCATTCTGTGAACTCAGAGCTGACTTGAGAAATCTTGGGGAGCAGGCCTGTCTGTGTACAGTGCGGGCCGCTCCACCGCTGGCATTGGCTATGTGTGAGGGATTTTTGGTTGTTTTTTTGTAATAAATACTCGAGCGCGCGTGCTTGCAAAGCTTCAGGCTCCCCTGAAGCTGCAGGAGCCCCCGAGAGCAACACAAGAGGAGGAAAGTTGGGAAGCAGGCAGGACGAGGGGGCAAAGCCAGAGGAAGTTGTAGCGCTGGCCTGGTCCCTGCCCAGACATCTACTCGCCCGCTTTTGCCTCAGAGTCCTCCCCGCTGGGCTGCGTGGAATTGATGAGTTTGTTTTCCTTTTTCCACTTCATGCGGCGGTTCTGGAACCAGATCTTGATCTGGCGCTCGGTGAGGCAGAGCGCGTTGGCGATCTCGATGCGGCGCCGCCGTGTCAGGTAGCGGTTGAAGTGGAACTCCTTCTCCAGCTCCAGGGTCTGGTAGCGCGTGTAGGTCTGGCGGCCTCGGCGCCCGTGGCTCCCGTACACAGCACCTGCGGGCAGAAATGACAGGCTGCCAGTAAACGAGGGTCTGCAAGGCCGAACCAGTGCATCCCCTGCCTCCCTCCAGGGGCCTCTGGACTAGAAACCTCGATTCCTGCCTCTCCCACTACATCTGGGTTGGAAAGCAGGCTGAATGGTGAAAACTGTTTCATAACAAGCAAGATGTTTTCCATCTAAAACGATTTGGAGAGGGAAGGGAGTGTTTGAAAAGATTGACTTGTAAGAAAACCATAGCAAACGCAGTAAAAGACTGGGCATATGTAATATGGGACAACAGAATCTTCTTTTCATGGAGTGCGGTGTGTGCGCATCTGGAGTAGGTGGGACTGGATCCCTGTCAGCAGAGTAGACACTCTGGGTCCACACACTGGTCTCTGTGGGGATGATACTGAGGCCACCTATGTCAGGACACATTTTTTGGAAAATACAATATGGTTCGCCCTTTCAGATATGTGCACACGTTCTCCCAAATTATATGACCCACTTGAAACTACACAGGGGTCCAGAGAGGGTGCATTTTAAAGCAAAATGCTATATTTTAAAGATCTAAGGGAAAGGGAGGATTCCCCTGCGAGGTCTTTAGAAACCAGGGCAGGGAGATGGCCCTACAGAGGCTCTGGGCTTTCTTGCAATGTAGAGCTGTGCTGGGTTACCTATTTTGGTGCCAAAGGTGCCCAAGGGTGGGAGGATCTCCTCAAGCCAAGGGTGAGGCTCAGGCAGGGGCACAAGAGGCAGAAGTTGGCTAAGAGAGAGCAGTCTAGGGGGAGGGGGAGGGGAGGGAGGGAGGGAGGAGAGAAACAAAAAGTCCTGAAGCTGGGGATGTGGCCCTTCCCTCCAAGGCTTTGGAGAGAAAAGCTGGCAGAGGCCAGGGGGAGCCCTCTCTCCCTCTAGGCTCCTGGAGGGCAGAAAAGAGAGGGGTTTGGAGTGCAGAAGGCCCTCTCTACCTGGGAACCTGAGCAGAGTGTACACGGTGCAGCCTGGGAGTGCTTTCCCTCTCAGCCTGCTTCCCTGGCTCTTCAGGTTGTCCTGCCACAGCTCTCCGATCCTCCTAAAGTGTCGCCTTTCATGGGCCTCATCCCCTCCCTCTCCTCTGTCTTGGCCTGATGGTCCCATTGGGAGTGGGTTTTCTTCTTTTAAAATCTACTTCCAAAAGCCAAAGAAACTTTGCTCATTCTTTGCTCCTTTCACTCTCTGAGCCTCTTTCTGCCTTCTCTGTCTCCTTCCTTCCTTCCTTCTTTCCCTGCCTCCTTCCCCCTCTCCCTCCACTGTCTTGGGTGGGGGTGCAGAGAAACGCCTTACCCGCGCAGGAGTTCATCCGCTGCATCCAGGGGTACACAGGACTCGTGTACTTCCGGTCGGTGCCTTCGTCATGGAGGGCTTTGCCCTGCACGGTGCTGCTGTCGGGTTTGTACTGCTGCTCGGGAGAAAAGTGCAGGTAGTCCCCGGGGCCCCTCTGCTTGCCACTGCCCGAGGGCGAGGCGCCACTGAGGTCCTTGTCAGAATAGAAACATGAGGCCCCGTACTCGTAGGACGCCCGGTTGCAGGCCAGGACGGAGTTGGACTGTTGGTAGAAACAAGGTGAGGTGTATGTCTTGTCCGGGAGGCTGGACGCCCCATACGAGGCCGGGAAGGGCCTCAGCGCGTCATAGCCAGCCGGGTAGAGGGGCAGCTGGCCCAAGAAGGAGTCCTGGCCGCTGGGCAGGCTCCCGGGGAAAGTGGGATTCACAAAATAGGAACTCATTTGCGCGCCCCTCTGCAGGACTGTGATTTGTTGTGTATTAGTACATCTGGCTATAACTATTAGTAGTCATCGAACTGGTTTGTTTCTGGATGGCCGAACGCCAAAAGCGACAGCAGCAAATCGCACCAGCTGACGCGGCGGCGGCCAATGGGAGCGAGCGCCGGAGCCCGCTCCCCGGGGACCGCGGCGACCGAGGCAGCAAAGTTACAAACAGCCCCCAGCCTGCCCGCCCGCCGCCCGCCCGGCAGATTAATGTGAGCGCACAGCCCGCCCGCCCGGCTCTTTCCCCCGAACGCCAGCGGCCGGCCTGGCCCGGGCAGGGACGTGCACATCAGACCGAGTAGGAGCGGCTGTCGCCCAGGCCGCCTCAGAGGCCCTGTCGGGCTCGCTCTTCCCTGCTACCCTCTCCCAGGCTTTTTTTTTTTTTTTTCCCCTTGTCGGGTTTTGCTGATTTTTTTTCTCCTCTAAACAGGAAACCCGACAACCCTGCCGACAAGAGGGTGGCAACCATGATGGCCTTGGTCTGCTGGCCTACCCTCCACGTCTGGCCCTGAGCTGTCCTCCCCTTGTGCCCCCCTAGTGGAGTGGGGTGTGGAGGAGCCAGGTCTTCACTCTGCTTTTCATTGGTGGACTTGGGAATGGTGCACCCCGTATGTATTCTCTTCTTCTCACATCTACCAGAGGTCTGGGGCTCAGAGCAAAGACCCAAAGGCTGGCCCTCCACTGACCAGGACGAGGCCAGACAGACTCCTCCTGCGGCCCCTGCCTTGTACGTACAATAATCTCTTTTGGGGGTACAGATGGGTTCCCCTGCGATGGCCCATGCCTACTGTCTCAGAGCAAGCATCCTCACCAGCCACATACTCAGTCTTTGAAACCAGAGAACTGAGTGACCAGAACCCACAGGTTTCAACAAGGAAGGACCTGCAGAGAAAAGGCTGCGAGAGGGGGCTCAGCCTGCTGCCCTCGCCCAGCACCCTGGGACTCTCTGCAGCCGCCGGAACTGCTCAGGAGCTGAGACAGAAAAAGCCCAGATGTGGACTCTCCCTTCTCATCCCAGAGACGCTGAAGACACGCTGAAGATGCGGGCCTGGCAGAGCAGGGCACACAGAACAGCTGACAGGGCCCAGGGAGGCACATAATGACTGGGCTTGGCTTCCGGGTTGTCTGTGGGCCGGCACTATCATGGGGTGCGTCCTCTTTCTTGCCCTTCCTAAGAGTACTTTGGAGACTGGCACTGACTGCAGCTGCAGGCTGGGAGTGCGTTGCTCGCAGGCTCCAGGAGTCCTGGGTGATTGTTACTGTGGTGGGTCTCAGGCCTGGTAGTTCCCAGACAGGACACGAAAAGCCTGTCCTGGGTTGCTCTCTCCTGCCTATGAGGTGTGCCTTTAAGACAGTTCACTTTTACAACACAAGGATCAGTCTCGTTTTGTAAAAATGTGGTATCAGTCCAATGGCATTTTTATGACTGTTTGTTGGGCTTGTAAAATTCCTTGAATTAGCTTTAAAATCCTTAGTTCTGTGGAGATTGGAGGAACAATATTATTTGGTTGGATTTCAGGAGACTACTTTTAAGAACTATAAAATCCTGACCAACACAGGCTGATGGGGCTCAGGACTTGGAGGTGTGGGGGGCAATGGACATTGGTCTCCTAGGAATCTGGTAATGACTTCTTTGATCTCTTTCTTGCGTTTTGATTATTTTTCCTGGCTTCCCTTCCCCCAAAATAAAAAAAAAAAGGAAAATAATTGGGCTAACATTATCGGCGGCCTTCACAGAGGCCATGACGGGCGCTCTTGAAAGCTTCGGGAAAGCCTTGTGCCTGTACTCTAATCAACCCAAAGGGGAAAGTTTTTCCTTTGTATATAAAGGATCATTCAGAAAAGGATAAATTTTCACATTTCCCACAGATTTCTTCAGCGAAAGCATCTAATAGGTGAAAACGAAATGCTCAAGAGTCAAAAATAAATAAATCTAAAAGGATTTTTTCTTTAAAAGCCATGTTTCAAGCAAAACATATTTGAGCAATTGTATCTTAAAATCATCAAATAATAGTAATTTTCAAGCAAGTTATTTTACGTGAAAGTAAGCGGTTTGCTGCAGATGTTGATAAGTGTTTACATTTACAATTTCTCTTTCATTCCTCTATGTCCTATACAGTGTTGGAGACACTGACAGTTTACTACTATTATTGTTATGCTCTAACCTGGATTCTCTATCTAGTCATTATCCCAGCAAATAAAAGAATTTGATTGTTCAGCTTGGAGATAGAAAACATTATATTTCTAGCTTTTGTAAGCACTAAAGTGGAAAAGTGCATATATTAATTGAAATCTTTACATGATAGTCAAGGCCAGTGCATATCACGTTGGCAGCCAACAAACCTATCAATTTATTTCTCTCGCCATATATATTAATATATATACATACATTCATCCTAAGGAACAAGAGATTGACAAGAAAGAACCCATTCAGGCAATAATAGGAACCCCACACCCTCCCCAGGGCCTGTCCTGGGTGGTAAGATGGCCACCCCAGGGCTTTCTCTTCTCTGTCAAAGCCAGACAGGAAGCCAACTTACCTTTCTGCTTCTCTCAGGGGGGCAGGATGTCAAGCAGAGTCACACCTTGGGCTCCTGCCCTGGGCTGCCCACTGAGCTCCTATCCTTCTGCCAGGCTGGAGGAAGGCCTTCAGGGACGTGTGGGGGACCTTTAAGGCCTACCTTCTTTCTACCTTCCTGCTCAGTAGCTCAGGCCAGAACCAACAGCACACAGGTGAGGCCTTTGCCTACCACAGGTCCCATCCTGGAGCCCAAATCCACCTTCTTTGCCATAGCCAGTTCCACTTAGGTCCAGCCAGGCCAGCAGGCCTCAAGACTACAAATGGTTCTTCCGATGTAGGAATCGCAAAGCCAGCACATTCCCCAACCGGCGTGTTCCCCCAGGGCTCCTTGGGACGCGTAGTTTGGACAGAAGCTGCCGTGACGTGCGAGGCGGCCTGTGCAACCAGTCTCCATGGTGCTGGATTGGGGGAGCGAGGAGGACCGGGCGTCCAGCTTCAGTCTGGGACAGCACAGGCGGGTAGATTACCCAGCTAAATAGACACTGGGAGAGTGCCCTTCAGGTCCCCGTTGGTCCCCCCAATCCCCTGTCTTCAGGGGAATCTGTGAGGGGCCCGCACAGCAGTCGCACCAGGCTGCAAGAAGCGGGCTGCGGTTGGCGCTGGTCCCGGCGACGGCCACAGCGTGGCAGCAGCGAGCGCCATCTCAGTCACAATAAATAATCCGCCCGCGGCAGCCGCAGTCGGGCAGCCAACGGCAAACGCGCGGCTTTATCTGCCCACGCGCACCCACCGCACCGGGAACGTCCCGACCGTGTACATCCCTTGTTGGCTGTCGAATGCATAGCAAGACATCATCTTAAACTGGGAAAATAACAAGAACCACAAACAAAAACCTAACAAACACGGTCGGATTGGAGCCTAGAACCCAGGGATCGGCTCTGGTTGCCCAGAGCTCCTGGGCACATCTGGTCAGACGCGCCCTCAAGTCGAGCCAGGTTCGTGTCACCGCGCTAAGCAAAGCCACTCCCGGCAGAGCCCCAGAGCCTCCCGGCTGGCTCCACAGTCCCCTCTGGCTCTCGTGGGAGCGGGGCCCACGTTCCCCAGCGCTCAGAGCGGAGATGGGCTGGAGGGGGTCCGCGTTGCCCAGACTTGGTTTACATCCTCCTTTCACCTTAGCTGCAGCCTGGCCACCTGCACTCACACCACAGTGTTCTCCACACCAAAACATCCCACCAAGTGACATCCAGACAATTAACCCGTCCTGTCCTCCAACACAGAATTCCACCGCGCACCTATTCCCTTCTCCCGGCACTCGGACACCGCTCTCACAGGAAAACCAGGCGAAGAGAAGCAAGCAACGGTCAAAGAACTCGGCCCGAATTAGTAAGTTTTTGGCTTGTCTGGTCCCCATCACCACCCTTCTCTCCCAACCGCTCCCTGGGAATACAGGGTCCTGTGGTGACGCTGGTCAAACGCCTGTGGGTGAGCTCGCTTCTGCCTTGCCTCTGCCCACGCCTCTGCCCACCTCTCACGTCAGGAGCTGACTCCTGTTATGGGGAATTCAGTTGAATCCACTGGGCCGTAAATGAAACGACAAAACAAACAAACATCCCGAAAGCCAAACTCTGAGGCCGGCAGGAAATGCAGAATTCCAGGTCGCTTCCTTGTGCGCTTCCCAGCGTGGCTGCGGAGGGGAAGCGAGAAGACCCAAGTACCACTGCTAGTCCAGGGCGCTATGCCAGGGAGCTGTGCCACGCAGGGGAAGACAGGCACTTTCTGCCGTGGTGCTGGGGGGAGGGCCGAAGGCCGGGGTGGCGGGGGAGGTGGAGGTGCTGGCTGTGGTGTGTGGGATGTACTCAGGCGAGCGGGCCGGGTGGTGGGGGTAGAGTGAGTGTGTCCCTTTCAAAGGCACCCTAACTGCCTTCTCCCACCGCCTGGCACCTCACCACCTTTGCTCCGGTCTCTTCCCCCAGGTCTCACCTTCGGATGTCGGCTCCCAGAAGCTCCTAGTCCTGTGACAGCTGTCGGTCCGGCAGCCCGGAGACGAATTGTCCTCTTTCCTGGTGCCAGAGGCCGCAGGAAATTAGCCAGGTTGCGAGTTGCAAAGCGGCTGCCGAGGCGCCGGGAACTGGGCGCGCCCCACCTCCCCCAGGAGCGGCCCGGCCCGGCCTGGCCGCGGCTCCCCCTCGCTGGCCATCGGCGGACAAAGCTCAGCCCAGCCGGGCTGGGAAGGCAGAGCTCCGAAGCAGGCAGGATGGAGCGGAGCAAAAGAATGCGGCTCTATTCTCGCAAGGGAAATTATAAAAAAGTTCATGTTCACGGTTCTCATCCACATGACCGACAGCGGCCAATGGAAGGGCCGAACAACTCATAAAGTTGTATTGCAAAGTTGTAAATTTTCATAAACAACAACGGATTTATGACCCTTTCCCCATCACTAAGAGGAGGCAGCTCTTACACCGGCGCCATCTTACCACCGAGGCCGCCCCGACTTGGGCCGCAGATTTTACAGACCTTTTGAGGATGGGTTTTATAAAAATAGCCTTAAGAAGCTGGCCCAACCTAGGCAGGAGATAGGAAGGCAAGTCTTCACAGGCAGCGCCCAGGACGCTCCGCATTGGCCCCATGGCCCCCAGCCCCTCGCCCCTTCCCCAGCCCTCCGTTCTTCCCGCACCCAGAGCCCCTGGCGAGGCTGCGCAGTGGGGTCTGCAGCTCTTGCCCCTCCCAGAACCCCTTTGCTGCAGTGCTGGGGTGCCTTCGCCCCGCCTGAAGACAGAGGGAGTTGCAGCAGGGTCCCTGAGTCCCATTTTCTAGCTTGGGATTGAGTTCAGGGTGTGTGCGGAATCCAGATCTGTTGCAGGGTAGGTAACACCCTCTCAGAGCCTACTGGTCAGCCTTAGAGGGAAGGGCAGATTTGGAATTCACCCCTGAAATTTATGGAGGGTTTTAGGAGGTTCATATAGTATAATGCATCTATGAAAGATTCCGTTTTTAAGGGATCTAGATATCTTCACACACACTCACACACACACAAATTTCAAACAAAAATATCCATAGAAAGGCAAACATTCATACAGGGAAGTGGATGCACTCAATTATAGACACAGAAAACATGCAATTGTGCATGCACTCAATTATGGTCATGAAAATAAATACACATATTTGTGGACACAGATATAGATGCAATTATGAAATGCAGCAAAAATACACTTAAGCATACACAAATACACAAAAATAGGCACATACATACCTGTAAAAATCCACATAGGAAATATAAAATGAGACATGATGTGCCTATATAGTAATAAATGATACCCAACCAACACTGGGAGCCAAGAACAGCCCTCCACTTTTGCTCCCCAACTGTCCCTTTGGGCACAAAAACACAGCCAAGACTTGGCCTTGTGCTCTGGCCGCCTCCCCTTAACCCAGGCCCTCTGGAGAAAGCACGCGATGTTTCTTTGTGACCAAGCATCTTTATTTTTATTACATAAAACATGGTTAGCTGGGCTGGAAAGAGTTCCTTCCCTGAACATCAGGCCGGAGCTTAGGGAAACACAGGACAACACAGGAGATGAAGGGCGCTGGGGAGGGCACTGGGCCCCTCTGCCCACTATAGTTAGTTCAAGACAACACACCATGCTAGAAGGTCACCCCATTAACGCATCCTTCCTAAGTCAAGACATTTCTTTACAATGAGCTCCAAGACTATAGAAATGACCAAAACCTCTCATTCAAATATACAGTATTTGCCATTGTAGGAAAAGTCAGGGTGTACATAGTGACATGGCTCAACAGTAGGATACAGGAGGCAAGGGAGAAGAGAGTAATGCTGGGAGCGTCTCCACAGTCCCGCAAAGCAGAAGCTAACCCAGAGGTTTGCAGCCTGCTCAGAAATACTCCCCTTCAGAAGTAGGGGTGATAGGCCTGAACTTGAGTATCCAAGCCAGAGAAAGAGGGATTCTAGGTTGCAGCACTTAGTATGCTTTGGAATAAATATATTAGTTTTCAATTTAAATAGAAGCCAATGCCCTGATCCCTGGACCCCAGTGTCTTCTCAGTGATGCCTTGGGGACCCCAAGACTGTCAGGTGGAAGCAATAAGGATCTGTCTTGGGGGGAGCAACACCAAGTAGCAGGCAAGCCAGCCAGCACAAATAGGTAGTTTGGGGCTAATAGGTAGTACTGAAAGAATTGTGTTCCTGTAGGTATGGGATGTGGTGCTGGGTGTCTGCCAGTGCTGGGACACTAGGAGGCTTCCTAAGAGTGGGGGCCACTGTGGCTGGGCCCATAGGTAGTTTGGGGGTGCCTCTCAAGGAGGCCTGTGCTAGGTAGTATTTTGGCCATGGCCAATGCAGAGCGCTGGCCTGGGGTTAGGGATATCTGTTGGAATCCTCAGAGGGAAAGGGGATCCCAAGGTGACCTAGTTTTCATAGCCTCTCAGTCCAGAAATTTGGGAGATATATCGGACGATGGGGTGGGTGGGTGGGTGCTGTTGGGAGTTGGGGTGGATTTTTTTTACATTTTCTTTTATTTCCCCCCTGTTTCTGTAAATAGACCAGTGAGTCTCTTAAAGACGCTTTTCCGACTGTCCGATGCAGCTAGGACCCTGGCTTGGCCCTTCACTCCTCCTCTTCCTCCTCCTCCTCCTCTTCCTCCTCCTCTTCCTCATCGGCCTTGGCCGAAGCGGCAGCGGCTGTAGAGGGCACGGCACCCTCAGGGGCTGCAGTAGGAGTGGGCCCCTCTTCCTTATGCTCTTTCTTCCACTTCATGCGGCGGTTCTGGAACCAGATCTTGATCTGGCGCTCGGTGAGGCAGAGCGCATGGGCGATCTCAATGCGGCGTCGCCGAGTCAGGTAGCGGTTGAAGTGGAACTCCTTCTCCAGCTCCAGGGTCTGGTAGCGAGTGTAGGTCTGGCGGCCTCGCTTCCTGTCTGGTCCTGAGAATAGAAATGCAGACACATGGATACATGGAAAGACGAGCAGACGGACACGGAAAGAACAGTGCCCTAGCTAGGTCGCTGCCCAGAGAGCGCACTTTCTTCCTCGCCCAGACCTAGGCGCTTGGCTCCCCTCTGCCCCTAAATGCCATGCAGAGTTGGAGGCAGAGAGGGGCAGTGTTAGGGGAAGACTCCAACCAGACCCCAACCGCGGAGCCAGACAGCAGGCAGCTCTGTGAGAAGGGAAGGCGCAGAATTCCAACTTTACAGTCACCCGACCTTTCCAGCCGGCTACGCTTCCACAATGTCCGGCTTCCACCCTGACAAAGGGAAATTGTAAATACAGAGAGTGGGCAAGTGGGAGACGCTGCCCTTTTGCATTCAAAGGCGAGCCCTGCGTTCCCTAGCCTTCCCAGACAAGTAGGAGATCCTCCCCATTGACTCTGGGCCCCATCCCCGGGACCTTCCTAGGGCACTCCGACCCTCTGTCTCCTTTCCTCCAGTCTTCAAATGGCCCCTGGCACAGGGGTGGGAGTGAGGGGCCCCGGAGGGTTGGACTCTCTCTGCTTTTGAGAATGAAAAGCAAGGCAGAAAGGAAAAAAGGGAGGGCAGAAGAGAGAAGAAAGGCAAGGAAGAGAGAGAATAAGGAAAAACTTAATGTTAAAATTCCAAGACAAATGGAGTTACATAAATTTATGAGGACTGAAACCATTAATTGGGCCATAAAAAGTTTTATGAGCCTCATTTACATACAATGCTATGGGCTCTCCACGCAATGGCGCCTCGGCTCTAATTAAAACCAGAAAGGCAGCGCCGCCAGGAGTCAAGGGGCCGCCGGCTGGCCATCGCCCGGCTCAGCTCTCGCTCCCGGGCCCCGCGCCCCGCGCCGTGCTCCGGCTCCGGCTCCAGCTCCGGCCCCGCTCCGCCCGCCGGACCCACCCGGCCGCCTGGCGGCTGCGCCTACCTGAAGACCGCATCCAGGGGTAGATGCGGAAATTGGCCTCGGCCGGGCCGTGCAGCGCGCCCTCGTCCGCCTTGTCGCAGGCGCCTTTGGCGAGGTCACTGCAGAGCCCGGGGATGTTTTGGTCGTAGGAGGCGCAGGGCAGGTTGCCGTAGGCGTCGGGGCCCAGGCCGTAGCCCGACGCGAAGGGGCTCTGATACAGGGGGCTGTTGACATTGTACAAGCCCGGCACGGTCGAGGCGAAGGCGCCGGCGCCCGCCCCGTAGCCGCTTCTCTGCGAGTTGGGCGCAAAGGAGCAAGAAGTCGGCTCGGCATTTTGGAACAGAGAAGCCCCCGCCGTATATTTGCTAAAAAGCGCGTTCACATAATACGAAGAACTCATAATTTTGACCTGTGATTTGTTGTCCGGCAGCTTTCAGTGTCGGTTTTACGAGGTAGCGTGATATATGATAACATTACACCCCCAGATTTACACCAAACCCCATTTTCTTTTGGACGGAGCTCGCCGCGGCACGTGACCACCCACATGACCGCCTCCGCCAATCTCGGCCGCCCTCACAGGTGGCCCCGCTCGGCGGGGCCGGCGCCGCGAAGGGAGGAGAGGAGCTCGGGCGCGTGGTCGCCGTCGGCCGGGCTTGGCCCGGCCCGGCTCAGCGGGTCCGGCGGAGGACCGGGCTCCGCGGGCCGCAGCGCTCAGGGACTCCGAGGCGGCCGGAGCCCGCGGGTGCCCACCGGGGTCGGCCCGGCACAGCTCCTCGTTCCTGACCTGGAGGCCAGATTAAGCGCGTGGGTCTCCCTGCCGCGTCCAGTTGCAGATGCGACCCCCCGGCGGGTCTCTGCGCTCTACGCACCCGCCCTCCCTGTGGCCTTGTTGGCAGGTCTGGACTCTGGTCAAATCAGCTCTTTGCCTGCGTCTATGTCAGGTCCAGTGGCCAAAGGAGCCAGACGGGGCAGGGGCAGGGGCAGCGTCTCTTCCAGCAGCAAGCAGCCGGAACGCCACCGCAAACTGGAACCATGTGGTTCGAATAAAGTCAGTGTCTCCTGGCTTCCTTTTGGTAATCGGCAGTGCAGTGTTTATCCGCCCTAAAGGAAGCAGTGAAATATTTATCTATTAATGAGCCTCATTTGCCAACAGATTTATTAACATGGGGTTCCCCGTGCTCCTACAGGACACGCAGCCCTGGCGGCTCTGCATTTGCTTCTGGGCACGTGGCTGGCCTCTGGAAGCTCAATAAATGGTTTAACACTCCCTTGTCCTCCCCATGTCCCCTGGCTTCCTGGGCTCAGGGGAGCCCCTCTTCTCCCACACCCTCAAGTTGAAGAAACCTCAGGCTCTGCATCTTTCCACCCACCCCCAGGACCAGCGAAATTTCTAGCAGTGTCCCTTAGCCGTCCCTGGACTTGCACCTTGTGAATCTCAGTGTCTGGGAGCAGTTGAAGCTTTAGCAGAAAGAGGGGGTCGGGCACCTGGTGACTGCAGTCCTTGCAGAGCTGAGTTTCTTTTGGAAATACCAAAAACAAGGGAGCCCCCCAAGGCCACCAGCTCTGGCAGCTGTGTGTCTCTCCAAGATTTAGCACGTAGCTGAGTGCACAGTGGTCTCATTCCCTTCTGTCCACTTCCCACCACACACTGCCTACCTTCCCAGGCCTCCAACCCCTGCCAAAGTGCTGACCAGCCGAAGCCCCTGCTACCCACTGTTCTGCGGAGGATGACAGGGGGAAGCCTGCCCCTAAATGCCTCATAAACTGCCCAGGCCGCGCTGGAAGCCTGGCCACCTTTTACTGCCCAGCTCTATTGCACACCATAAACCCAGCCTCACAATGGAATTGCCCCGGAAATTCTCCTCTAAATTATAGACTTTGGTTCCTTGTGTACAAAGCACTCTTCTTCACTTTCAGAAGGTCCTGGCTACCCTTCTGTATCCCACCTTCTCAGGGGGTCCTGGGAGCACAAAGGAGGAAGGATGGCTTAGATCGGACTGCCAAGGAGCCCCAGCTTATACCTAGCAAAGGGCTCAGCCTTTGCTCGGGAGGTGGGGGCAGGTGGGCGCCTGGCGTCCACCTCAGAGATAGAAGAATCTGGCTGGGCGGGGGAGGGGCTATATCCGGGTTCCCTTTATGGTGGATCAGGATGAAACCGAACCTCAGACCCAGAATGGAGGTGGTAAACCGGGAGGGAAAAAAAATCAAATAATATTGCCTTCTTGCAGGGAAATTACCTAAGAAACGTAAAGATGTAGGAAATGAGAAGGATAGATCAAAGAGGCGGAATTAAATGGCTTTAGACCAATAAATTGTTCCTCTGGTGACACAGAGAGCAAGGCAAAAAGAGAAAGAGCCGGGCCAAGCCGCCGCCGCCAGCGGCTGTCTGGACTCAGGCGGCTGCAGTGGCCACCGCGATAGCGTTTAAAGTAGAACCTTCCAAGAGCAAGGCGACCAGACAGCCTGAGCAGGCAGCGATATCAGGGGCACTGGCAGGTACGACCTTCACCGCCAAGGGAGGGCTGGGAGAGCACCAAGATCATCTCTTCCCTGCATTTGGTCAGGTGGTGTCCAGTCTTGACAGGACGATCTGCGCCTAGACCTCAGCCAACGAGGGTCCCGACACTGCCCTCAAGACCTCGGGGCTTCTGGGCCCAAGTCAGCCAACTGGGCCAAGTCCCGTAGTCACCAAAACCTCCCTTTCGTTTTTTGGGATTCTCTGCCCCTTCCTGCCTCCTGTGGTTGGATTTTAAGATTAAAAGACCCGACAAATATCAGGCTATATTTAAGAAAGCCTATTTAATCGTGTATTCCTGAACTGTTGGCTCCTTACTTATTTGACTGGAAAGGCAAAAAGGTACTGGGCTATTTATGATAGTATTCAAATAAATATTCGTTGATTTGCAACCGCCGTAGGGATAAGTAGGCCAGCCGCTAAGCAACCAAGCTGTCCTCAGACTTTTCCCACTGCTGTCTTGGCGCTGGCCTCTCTCCCACTCCTGGGCAGTATTTCCTCTGATTACCATTACCAAACAGTCGGCAGTACTGAAATCCAGTTAAGACTGTGAACTCAGCTCTCTGGCCAGGAAAGGTGCCTGCTCCGCAGCTGGCGATTTCTTCTCCAAAAGTCTCAGCTTGCCCCTGGGGCAGGCTGCGATTTTGCTCTCCACCGGGCAAGCAGTGAGGTGCGTGGCTTGGGCTCATGGAGCAAGTCACCCCGGCGCGTGCACACGGCCTCGGCCGGTGTGGGGGCTGGCCTGGACCGAGGGTGGCCGCTGCGGGAAGCTGCTCTCTGGCAGAGGAAAAGGAGCATAGCCTCCTGGCCACCGCCAGCCAAGGGCAAGGGAGGCCCTGCCTGCCGGGCAAGTCACAAGGCCTCTGAGACTAGGGACCGGCTGTACCTACCTGGGGCCTCTGATCGGTGGAGAGATGCGGTGGCCACCAACCTGTGACTTCGTTTATTTGTAGTTACGGAAATCGAGCTTTTAGTCTGTGCCCTCTGATCCGTCTCTCCGTTTATTTGTTATGACATAAACAGTTTTCTGACTTTGGATATAAAGCCATGACGAGCCTCAGCAAAAGAATAAAAACCTTTCTTAGCCTCAGATGCTCTGAAATAGTGTGTATTATATATGAAAATATAATGAAGATGTCTATAATGCCAACATATGTGTACACAGACAAAAAAGAGGAGAGAGAGGGACAGAAAGAGAGAGGGCGAGCGCTAGGCAACACCCAGGAGAGACGTCAGCCAAAATCCGATCCCCAGTTTTACTGCGTATTCTGTGCAGAGATGCAGTCGTAAACATTTTGCGGGCTTGGCAGAGACTATTACGACCCAAATAAATGCACCGCGCAGCACGTTCACAGGCTCCGAGGTGCTTGGAAGGGTCTGTGTTTGCTTTGGTGTTTCCCTTCCAAGCCATTCTACACCCGTGGCAGACCTTCACACCCAGACTTGTCCCCACAGAGGGTCTGGCGAGGCCGAGAGGCGTGGATGAGGTCCCTCCCTCCCCTCCGCCTCAGCCATCCGCGGACCAGGCTTGGCACCTCTAAGCCAGGGAAATGCTGCAGCCAGAGAAGGACGGGAGACTAGCACGACGTGAGCGCCGGTTCCGGAGTGGGGGTGCTGTTATAACTGTTATTTTAAATATCACATTTCTCTTAGAATAACCAAATTCCTGGTCTGTCCCCGAGATTCCCTTTGCCAGCCAACTCCTTGGGATCCTATATTAGCCCGGGGGCTTTTATGCTCAGTTTTCGCTGGTCTAGTTTTATTGACACATACTCAAACCGGTCGAATCCCAGGTTCTGGCTCTCTCCGGTGCGGCTTCGCCAGGTCTTGTTCCAGACCACGAGCCAAGGCGCAGGTTTCGGGACCTCTGGGCCGCCGCGGAACCTGTGACCAGTGCGGAGCCCTCTATCCGCCCTCTGTAGGGTCATCGGGGCCGAAGTCTGCAGGCTTCGTCGCATGTCCTCGCTGCCCCCGGCCTGCGCAGGGCTAGGACGAGCCGGGAGCAGCCCCAGCGCTTGGAGTCACCACCAGCGCCGCATACTCGCCAACGGCGGCAGCCCAGCAGCGGCGCGCCCTGGGAATGGGGCCTGGGAAGCGCGAGCTGGAGAGTCAGCCAAGCCCACGCCGCACGCTTGTATCCCGTGGAGGCTTCCAGCCTGACATGGACAGCACAGAAAATATACGACTGCTGTTCACTCAGATCTGGGGCTCCAGTTCCAGAAAGGCTCGCATCAAGTCGACATTTTAAGAACTTCCCAGGGTCTCGGTGGCTGGAGATGGCGGCGCGAGCGATTCTGTGGTGGAGCCACACTGCCATCTTCTGGCCTTCCGTTCACACTGCAACAACTCCAACAGCCCCCGGACGCCTGAACTTCGGCAGCCGCAGCGCAGCGGTGCGCACAGCGCCCGACTCCCAAAGGCCGGGGGAGGGCCCCTTCCCCGGGGCTCGGCGTGGGGCCCGGAATCTGAGCTGCGGAGGGGATAATGCCCATAAAACAGAGCTGTTTCCGCAGCCGCTTTATCGTCAGCAGACAGAGCAAACAAATGAAAGGGCTTTGGTGGAATATCCTAATTGGGGCTGGACAGTTGTAAACTCATTAAGGGCCGAATTCCAGACAGTTCGCAGACCCAGCCTTTATGGCGCACCCTTACTACCCATTCTTTGAAGTTCCTTCTGTCTACAACAACAGAGGGCGTCCCAACCTGGCGGCAGGGTGGGGGTGGGGTGAGGAGACGCCCCATTCACCCGCGCCCTGATTCCCCTTTCTGGGGCTTGAACAGTCAGCTTTACAGGAGTCGAGGGGTAGTGTGCAGGGCAGGGCGAAGGAAGTGTGTGTGGGGGGCGTGGGGGTGAGGCCAGATTCCCCGACTGCATCTGGAAGGGCGCTCTGGCCTCCGAAGCTGTGGCGGTTCGCTCGCAGCCCTTTACACCCCATAAACAGTAACAGCCCTCATTTTCTTTTATGGTGCATCGGGGCTCGTCGGTTGCCTCAGCCCGGCCTTTGCCAGGACTTGTGTTTGGGAGGGGTTTGCAGTGCAAGGTGCAGAGTCACCCAGGCTGGCGGGAGGCTGGTGCCGGCATAGGCCTTTGGTCCCCTGCAAGGCCCCAGAGTCCGCAGCAGCGGTCCGTCGCGGTGATCTGGCTCCCGCATCTTTTCTCAGAGTCTCTTTAGAGGATAGGCCTTCAACTCTAGGTCTTGTGCCTCCCACATCCGCACTTTACTAGGAAAGGCCTTGGCTGCGGGGGCGGGGTGGGGGAGGGCTTGGGGAATTTCTTAGGGGAACTAAGATGAGCGTGGCCTTTGCACTGCTGCTGGCCAGCGATACTCAGACCAGACCAGCTCCTGTGAGGCTTCTCCACAGACCGGCGAACAGGCAACAGACGCAAGGCCAGGAGCCTGCCCAGCCACCCGCTTTCCTACCCTTCTCCAGCCCTGGGCCACGCTGGGAAAGCTTAAGCCGGCCTGGGCTGGCTCGGGCAAGTGCGGCTTGGCTTCCCCAAGTCTGTGGAGGTAAAAATCGCCCCACTCCGTCTTCCCGCGGCATCTTAAGACTGCCCAGGTTCCCCTAACCTGGAGACGAAGATGCAAAAAGGAGACCCGCAAGAAATAGAAAAGAATCAATATATTTTATTTGCAAAAAGTTAAATATCTCAACACAACAATTTGGTCAGTAGGCCTTGAGGTAACTATTGCAAAATATACAGTGTATGTTCAGCCAGATGGAAACCCACGATTCAAGAATACAAATCTGCAGTAGCCCAATGGTGGTTTCATGGTATATAATTTATTAACAATAAAATTGACTTCGTTACAATAAGAGTTCATTCCCCCCAATGAAAATGAAGCAAAGCCATAGGTAGTAACCTTCTGCACATATGTATAGCTCCGAATTTTCTCACTGTTTCTCTGGTGCAAAAACAATATTCAAGCTTGTCTGATTATGAGCTTTTTCTTCAATATATAGATTTTATATACAATAGGCAAGAAATGACTATTGAGCACATAAAGACTAAAATGCCCGCATGTCAAAAGTGGAGAAATCATGAACCTATGCATCCAGGAGAACCCCTTTCCCTTTTAAAAATTTTATTTCACTGGAAAATCCTCACAGCTAGTTTACAATCATAGGTTAACAGCCTAGTTATACAGACAGAAGACATATCCCACTACAGAGCTATACTCTATGCAACTGTTTTTTTCCCCTCATAAACAACCTGAGTTCAAATTGAATTCTAGCTTTCACAATCACAACGGGTGCGTCACCCAGCACAGAAGTTTGAGTCACAAAACATAATTACCACAATAAAACACAATGTTCAAGTATCTCAGCAGATCGCCCTGCCACACAAAAAGCAAATTAAATTAACCACACAGACTAAAAACTATACAGCCCACGATCAACAGTTGTGCATTATAAAAAGGTAGTTTTTTTCTTTTAAGTCAGGAACAGGTAGATTTTTTTTTAATATATACAAGCTAGCACACAGCCATCAGCGCTAATGCCCTTTTTTTTTTCTTTTTGTAATCATAGAAAATGGAAAGCTTACAATACCTCCTCCATCAAAGCGCCAGACCTAGGAGCCAGCCCAAGCAGGGTTTGCCAGGGGGGAGATGAGGCCTGGGGTTGAGAGCTGCTTTATGTGGGGTGGTGGAGGTGGAGTGTGGGAGAGAAAGGAGAGGGGGACACGCAATCCTTTCCCTTGCTCCCCGCGTGCTCTCTTTTACAAATGAACCCGATGGGCATCACTCGTCCTTTGCTCTGTCCTTGTTGATCTTCTTCATTTTCATCCTCCGGTTCTGGAACCAGATCTTGACCTGCCTCTCGGTGAGGTTGAGCAGCCTGGCCACCTCGTATCTGCGGTCCCTGGTGAGGTACATGTTGAACAGAAACTCTTTCTCCAGTTCCAGCGTCTGGTGTTTGGTATAGGGGCAGCGCTTCTTCCGAGTGGAGCGCGCATGGAGCCAGTTGGCCGCGGGGTTATCTGCAGGAAGAGAGACACTGGGTTTAGAAGGAGGAGAAGCACCGTAGCTGGACTGGAGGGAGCCTGCTGAGGTCTCCGACCCGAGTGTAGGTTGCCATTCAGCTGGCTGGGGAAGCGGCCCAGCCTCGGACACAATAGAACCCTGGTAGACAGACGCATGGACGGTCACTTACGACTGCACGAAGTAAAACCTCAGCCCCCACCCTCCGCTGCCCTTTTTCCTCCTGTCTTTCCGTCCCTTCCTGTCCTTCTTTGCACTCTTTGCACATTGTGGGAAAAGTGAACTTTGTAAACAGATCTTTGTGGCACGCAGAGGGAAACCACGATGCCCTGTGTTCCGGTAGCAAGATTAATACTGCTTTTCTCTCTGGCTGTGTCTTCCTTTCCCCAGCTTTCCCTCTGCTCTCGACACTCCTAATTTGACCTTCCTAGAAGGCCGTGGGAGCTAGGCAGGCCGGCAGGGTGCCCCGAGTCCTTTGATCGGGTCTCCAGCTTATTTGAATAATCTGGCAAGGGGACCCTCGTAGCCGGATCGCCTGGAGCCTCGATTGGGGGAGGATTTACACCACCGGCAGAAGGCAAGAATTGGAAGGAATCGGCGTCTCCCCCAGTATCCTGGATCACGTTGAAGCCGCGGCTCGAAAACAATCTAGCTGCACAAAAGACTCCGCTGTGCTGCTTTCGAAGAACGGCCCAAAGTATGTGTCCTGCGCCTGGGCAGCCAAGGAGAGGGCGGCCGGGCTCGGCTGGTCGGGAGCGGCCGCCCCGCCCCCTCTCGCTGCTGCAGCCTCCTCCCCTTCCCCCGTCCTGCAGGCCAGTTTGTCACAGTTCTTCGGATTTGGGGCCCTAGCTGAAGTGTCCCAGACACCGACTACTGGCATTCGGCCCCAACTCCGGAGGCTCCCAGCGAGGACGAAGGCGGGCTCCAGAGGAAGCTGGTGGGCCGGCAGATCCGGGCGGCCGGCGTGGAGGCGGCGGCGGCTGGTTTGGAGGGAGAAGACACTTACTGGGATCGATGGGGGGCTTGTCTCCGCCGCTCTCACTCTCAGCATTGTTTTCGGAAAAGGCGCCTTCGTTGGGTTGTTTTTCTCTATCAACTGGAGGAGAACCACAAGCATAGTCAGTCAGGGACAAAGTGTGAGTGTCAAGCGTGGGACAGTCACCCCTTCTGGCCGACAGCGGTTCAGGTTTAATGCCGTAAGGCCGGCTGGAGGGCAAGCCCGCGAAGGAGAGCGCACCGGGCGTGGGCTCCAGCCAGGAGCGCATGTACCTGCCGTCCGGCGCCGCCGCCGCCACGGGCGCCTGGGGGTGCACGTAGGGGTGGTGGTGGTGGTGGTACACGGCTGCGGGCACGGCGTTGGCGCCCGCCGCGTGCACCGGGTTCCATGAGGCGCCGAACACCGCCGCCTTGGACTGGAAGCTGCACGGGCTGAAGTCGGGGTGCTCGGCCAGCGCCGCTGCCTGCCGAGGAGGCTGCCCCAGGGCCCCGGGTGCGTAGCGGCCGGCGCCTAGCTCGTCGGCGGCATCCGCGCCCAGCAGGAACGAGTCCACATAGTAGTTGCCCAAGGTCCCGGTGGTGGCCATCGCCGTGCCCCGCGCCCGGCCGGCCCAGCCCGACCCGCGGAAATTATGAAACTGCAGATTTCATGTAACAACTTGGTGGCACCAGGGGGGGAAGTACAGTCACCTAATAAGTTGCCGGCGCCCGCGCCCCCATTGGCCGCGCGCGTCACGTGCCCGCCCAGCAGAACAATAACGCGTAAATCACTCCGCACGCTATTAATGGCCCGGTGTTTTGCAGTCATAATTTTTATAGCAAAAGCCATATGTTTTTATGCAAAGGGATCGCGCCGTTCCACGATCGGGTTTGTTTTAATTGTGGCCAACGAAGATTAAAAGATCAAATTTGGCTTTGCCTCTGGACGCTCCCCTGCCCCCCCACCAGACACTTCTTAAGCGGACTATTTTATATCACAATTAATCACGCCATCAGGAAGGCGCGGGTCCCGCGCGCAAGTGCGGCCGACGGAGCCCTCACATAAAATTAGACAATAATTGAAGCCATAAAAAAGCAGCCAAATCGCATTCTCGCTCTACTGTATTTAAATCTATATTTATGATATTTCATAAGGAGTTATTGTTTCAGAAGCCACATAGGCTGGTGGGAAGTCGGGAACGACCAACAGATTCGTTTGCCTTTGCCGTGGATCCCAGCTGTAAAAATTTACGAGGACTTGGAAAGGTTAAATTAGACTGTTGTGTTTGGTTGGCGAACTCCCTGTAAATAATCCCTGTGGTGGTCAGGAGATGCACCGTACCCACTCTCCGGCTGTGAAAAGTCAAATTCAACCCAATATCCCACCCAAACAAAGTAGCCACTGCTACGGGCACACTGGCCGCTGAGGGTGCCCCACCTGGTGTGGGCTCCAGAGCCTGCCAGGCGCCCAGACCAGGCTGAAGGTCGCTCTTGTTTCTCAACCGAGGCAACACCGCCAAGGACCTCGGAGGGAGGGGGCAGGACGAGCTACCTTCAACGGAAGGGTCTGAGGATCTGGCTGTGGCTTGCGCACAATCCTGGCCCACAATCTCTCCTGCCTGAGGGGTCCACAATCTCTCCTTGTCTGAGGGGTCTTGCTCTCCCCAGCTGGGATTCACCATCCTTGGCCGAGGCAGCTTAGTGACCTGGCCCTGCGATGCACCCCTGAAGGGCCTATTGCTGAAGTCAACAAGCTTCCTTACGCAGTTGGAAATCAAACTGGGGGAAAAAAATAACAAAAAACAAACAAACAAACAAAACTCCAGGCCGCATCAATGGAAGACTAATTCTGCTCGTAAAAAGGAAGCCCCCGCCTAAGGGAGCCAGGGCCTGCAATGAAGCTGCCGGTCCAGGGCCCAGGGTGAGCCCTTCAGGGATCCTTGGATCACTGCTTGTCTTGCCGCTGGTGTACCTCGGTTATCCAGGGAACCGAGCAACTCGACCGAGTTTCAAGGCCCAAAGCGAGGCGGCTGCTGCCCAAGTCCAGGGCTAGAAATTAAAACGGGGAGGGGCAGGGGGCATTGACTTTAATCCCATGCTTTGGCCTGGCCAAACTGGGAAGGTTATTTCTCACCCCTTAGTCTTTGGTCGACCAAATGAAAAGATCGTAGGCACTTTTGTTAATTGAAAGGGAAAAACCCACCCCAATTCTGAACAGAAAGCTACAAGTCTAGAAATGGGGTAATTAAATTCACGTGTGAATACTGTGCATGCAGGAGTGTGTTTCTCATTAGTCCACTTTCCTGGCTGCCAGGCCAGCGGCCTCAGTCATTTCAATGTCTTTCTCCCTTCTTTTGCCTTCATTCTCACAAATAGTTCCAATAATCCCTCCTTCCAAACACCCTGACATACTCCTGTTGGGGAAGCGGTAGCGGCAACCTCGCAATGTTAGTCTATCCAACAAAGGTTGTAAAGCTGCTCGGACAGGGTTGGGAGCCCCTTTCTCTGCCTGTCTCTGCGCAGCACGCTGAGGAGAGGAAAGTGGCCGACACAATGAACTCCGACATGGCCTGTACCTGCCTCAGCCCCTCCTGCCTAATATTTTTCTTTCTGGGTAAATTTCTCCACGACACCCTCACTCCCACCACTGCCCAGGGGGTCTGGCAATCAACAGGAGTTCTGAAATTTTCATTTAAAAAATCAACCCTGAAAGAAAACGCTGGTCTTAATTGTAATTTTAAACAGCAGCCCCAGCACGCCTGGCTGCCTGTTACACCTTTTGTAGACAGAGATACAGCTTATTTTCAGTATTTTTAAAATACAAAGGCTGTCCCTTTAAGGAGCCCCAATCCCAAATAAAATAGGAATATTGTTAAATAACTGACAAGCGTTGAGTATTAAGCAGATGTTATTGGTACACAGAAGCAGGGAAAATTCACCAATCCAAGTGCTGTCCCTCTGGAAGCAAAAGATTCGGAGTCAGACTTTTGTGCCTGTTTTTATTTAGAAGTGAACAGGACTGCACGTGCGAAATAAACGGGTATAATTGCAAGCCGCCCCTTCTCCACTGAGAGTTTCCCTGAAACTCTAATGTCTAAAATACACTCAATACTCTGGGTCCGGAAAATGGCCAAGAAAGCTTGAAGGGAACCGGGTGTGCCGGACTTTCAGATAACAGGTTGGCGGGCTAAGCAACAAAACAATTCCCAGCCCCCAGCCTGAGCTGGGAAGGGAAGCACAGCTCCCCCACAAAGGTCCAAAGGCAAGTCTATGTGTATGCTGGGGGAAGGGACGGGTAGCATGTTTTCAGTTTGCCGCATTTGAGAATAATGAGGCTGGTTTCCATCAGGAGACTTAACTTAGAACAAGAACTCCAGTTTCCACCCCTGTGACTCTAGAATTTAGTTTCCTTCACCTATTTGAAATACTGGCTCTTGGAAGCGTCCCTTTCTGCAACACACAGCTGTACAAGATGGCCATATCCAACACACTGGAACCTGATGCCACTGCCAAGCACGCAGTCAAGCTTTGCCTTATCAAGGCCCCTTCATTGCCATCAAAATGCGAGTTAGGACTGGCAGGCCTGGCAGAGCATGCAAGGAGTTCCTGAGCTGAGATCCCCGTGTAGCCAGGCTTGCTCCATGGAGCCTGGCTGGGCCTCTGCCCTGGTTTCTAGTATGCTGAGGAAGGTCTCCCTGCCCTCCGCGTGGCACACAAAGACGCTGCGGGTGCCCCCTAATCTGGTCTCCCAGGCAGCCGTAAGTGACCCGCGGAGACTGAACGCAAGGCCGCCGCCATCCGGTCGTGATCATAACCGAGGCCTTGTCTGCACAGAGGCAAACCAGGCCAAACCCCACGGTCCCGGACAGGCCCCACGCAGGCCCTTCTGCGGCAGACTTTCACGTATGCTCTCGAAGAGGAGACTGTGAGACTTTCCCTATGCCAGCCTCTTCCCCTTCTGAGATTTGGAAAGAGGATGAAGAGGCCATCTAGAAGAATCGGGATGTAAACAAAAGGTGAAAGGACTGGGGGAAAAGGGAGCAAAGCAAGAGGGAAGGGGAAAAGAAAGAAAGGATAAAGGAGGAAAGAATGGAGGGAGAAAAGAGACAGAGGAAATTACTGGAAGCAGAGGGCACGCCTGCAAAGGAAAGGGTGACAAGGCCAGAATCCTAGTCCCCATCGGCCCAGTCTCTCCTATCCAGGCCTGGGTCTCCACCGCCAAAGGGATCTTTCCCAAACTCACACCCCGAATTGGAGTTGTGTTTGTTCCAGCCTTGCAAGAGGATGGCGGGGAAGCCAGCCCCGCACAGGACTACAGTAGGGAAGCTCCAGATGGGAGCTAGCGCCCCTGACCTTGAATGGCCCGGGGCCCAGAATTCTTACCACGCCCCCGGCGTCCGCCGAGGAGCAGTTAACCTGACGGTACCTGCTCCGGGCCCTGCGGGGGGAGGGGGAAGCAGGCCGGCTGGCACAGTTCAGAGGAAGGCACGAGGTTCCTGCGTAGGGAGAGTGAGGTTGCCACCGGCAGGCCTGGCACGACCGGGGCCTTGCTGCCCCGCCCGGCCCGGCCCCCGCGCGCACAGGTACCTGGAGACGATTTCAACTGAAGTAATGAAGGCAGTGTCGTGCTGTCGAGAGAAAGGTGGATCCCAACAACAGGAAACTACCTAAATCACCGACCAGTTCTGATGCTGCCCGCGCGGGGCTGCCTCGCCCGCCGCCGCCGCCGCCGCCGCCGCCGCCGCTGCCGCCACGGTCGCCGCCAAGGAGAAAGCCCTGAGATGGTGCCCGGTCCAGCCCCCTGGCAACCTGCGCCCGCCGCTGGCACCGAGTGCCCGGGCCTCCGCAACCCCTCAGGAAGGAAGAAGCCCCGGGGCCCCAGGAAGGTAGGTCTAAAGAGCGGGAGAGCGTGGGAGAAAGGGAGGGAAGGCAGAATACAGAGGAACGAGGAAGAAGGGAGTAGGCGCGCAAAGGGCGGGGAGCAAGCAGTGTGCCGGTCCCTCGCCCTCGCAGCAAGCCGGTGGGCCCGCACCCGGGGGCGACGGCCTTGGGAGGCTCAAAAGCGCCAGGGACGTCGCCGATCCGAGCCGGGTTCCCTGTCTGGCCTCGGCGTCCCGCGCTCGCGCCCCCACTCCCTCCGAGCCGCCCGCCCGCGGAGGCGCGCGCTCCCGCGCCCCCTCCCCCGAGCCGCGCGCCCCCACCTCCGCCGAGCAGGAAACGCGTGGCCCCGCAGAGGGCCGCCAGGTGGGGGAGACCGAGCTGGGGGAGGGGGCGACCACGGAGGCAAGGGGCACCCAGGCCCGGATCCACCTAACCGCTGCCCAAAGCACTAGTGATGCGCTGTGGGTCTGGCCTGCTCCGGGATTTCGGCTGAGTGTCACCTAGGACCTGGCATCCGCAAAATAACTGGCCTCTGAGTGCCTCTCTGAGTCTCCAGAAAGAAATCCTGTTTAGCTTCCTCTATCTGGGCAGCTCCTCTCTCAACTGAAACCACTAGTCCAAGACAGCCACAATCCAGATATACTAGCAAGTCATAAAACTGAACAAAAGCCGACAAACCTTAGGGCACCAGGGCTATAGGGCCCAGACAAATTACGACCGTCTAGGTAATATTTAAATAGATGCCTAAAGTAATTGCAGGGGGTTCAGGCTACTACTCCTGTTGTAAAAGTGGTCGACGGGATAAAGTGGAAAGTGAAGATAAGAAGTCAAAAAAGAGGTAAAATTAAAAAGCTTCATTCCACAGCTTTTATTCTATAAGAACATAAACATCGTCTTTTTTCCACGCACAGCAGCAATACAATATTAATTTATTCTGATTTAAGATTAGAATAGAGCTAGCACTAACATTTATAATAACGATAGAATGCATTTGCTTAAAACAAGATTGGCAATTTTTCATAATAATAGACATTTATACAGATTTGTATTTATAGTTCTTTCTTTTTCTGCACCTACAGGTTTGACCCTTTTATGCATGTTGCTTCACAGTATAAAGGAAATCCAAACAATGTCTCCCTTCTCTAGTTTACTCCGTTTGCCCCCGCCAGCCTAGGCTTCCGTGAATTTCAGAAAGCCCCCTCAAAAAAGTGAATTTTTAAAACTGCAATAGAGGGAGAATTGTGATGTGCTTTTCGAGTGTTACCAGTGGTAACAATTTTAATGACAAAAATTCCACTAATTCCACATGTATAAACAAAACTACATTATTTATCAACAGCCAGAAGGGTATGGGAGTTCAGAGGTAAATGAAACATTTCAGTCAGGCAATGCAAGACCTTACACAAACTGGAAGAGAAATTTCCTTCTCTTGGTTATTCTATTTTTTAAATCTTTCTTTTAAAGCTGAGATATCTTACAGAGGAAGAAAAAATTAATCTGACTCTTTCTCGCTTTTTCAATCAGCCCAAGTCAAGCCCTAGTGCCAACCTGTATATCCATGCCTGCATGCCCTTCTCTTGGCCAAAGAAGAAAGGAGGAAAGAAAAAAAGGAAGCCAGGGGCCTGTATCCTCTGATTAAACACAGCCCAGCACTCCGGGCAGGCGTGCCCAGTGTGGGTCCTTGCACCATTGACCTCAGGCCAGACACCTCTGCGCCGCCGCCGACAGTGGGACTCGGCCTTCCGGCTAGGTTTGCCCAGTGCTGGGCAGGAAACAAGCTCCTAGAGGAGGACGGGCCATTTCAAGCAGTGGGACCCCGGAGACACCAAACCTAATCCATTCAGGACTTGACACTTAGGACAATATCTACCTCTATGGAATTTTAGCGCGATATGGCTTTTTCCCCCAGAAAACAAGTAAACCAGCACCAAGCAAACAAACAAAAAGTCAGAACAAACCAGCCCTGCACAGACGTAACTGCCCGGGAGATGGCGAGTGTGGGAGGGAGGAATAGGGCTCCGGCACAGGTGCGAGTTCGGGACAGAGGCTGAAGATCAAGGGAGGGGACCGGTGCTCTGGAGGCGGAAAAAAAAAAAAAAACGGTGTCTCCTGGAGCTTCATCAGGAAAAATTAAAGTTGGCTGTGAGCTCTCGGATCCGGTTTTCTCGGTTCATTTTCTTCAGTTTCATCCTTCGATTTTGAAACCAGATTTTCACTTGTCTGTCCGTGAGGTGGACGCTGCGACTGATCTCTAGGCGCCGCTCTCGAGTAAGGTACATGTTGAACAGAAACTCCTTCTCCAGCTCCAGCGTCTGGTGCTTCGTGTAGGGGCAACGCTTCTTCCGGCCGCTCTTTGCCGTGAGCCAGTTAGCTGCGTTTTCGCCTTTGGAATTGCCTGGCATTTAAGAGAATACGGAGGGGAAGGTTAAGTTGAGGCCATGCGGGCTAAGCGCAGGGTGAATTCAGGATGCCCTTCCCAGAAGAGGCATGGCCCAAGCCACACACAGAGACATAACCCTCCTTTGGGGTGCGGAGAACAAGCCATCCCTCCCCCAAAACTCGTGGCAAAACTGCAAAATCAAGTAGGCCTCCCATTTATACGCACCCTTCTAATTTATACTTTTCTCCATTTTCTCTGCCTCAGACACCTGCTTTAGCACAAAGCTGTAGGGACGCTTGTAGAATGAAAGGCCTGGCAGGGGAGCCTGTACATCTTGAACTTAACGCCTTTCTTTGCATCTTGCCCTGTGGTAGGCGAACACTTCCTGTCGCCCCTAGGCTAGGGATGAGGGGTTCTGACTTGGGTGAGGAGCATCAATTTAGGGGTCTCATCCCAGCCCCCGGACTCCCCCAGACCCAATGAGGAAAAAAGGGCTTTCGGAGAACGTACGGGAAAACGGATTGTGGATCGGGGGGACCTCCCGTGCATCTCTCCAAGCGCGCGCTGGTGGGGGTGGGTATGTGGATGGGCGATTCTGAGCTCCAGGGAAAACGAAATGGCCCCTCTCTGACTTTCAGCCCAGGGCCCCCGGCGTCCGGGCTGGATTTGCTTTTTCTTCGCCTCGAAAGGAGTTCCCGCCCCTCCAGCAACTTTGAAAAAGGCATGGGGGATCATAAACTCGAACTTCGCCGGTTAATGGGCTTATTTATTGGCGCTGGCGGCTGCTTATTTTGGATGCCTTACAAACATCCGTGCTATCTGCGGGCAAGCCACTTTCCCTCCCCCTCCCCCCGCGTGGGCCGCGCCACGCAGGCTGGGCCGGGACCACGGCTTGGGGTGCTCCGTGCCACAAGGACGAGCATGCACTGGAGGGGGGCTGCTCGCTGGTGTTGTCGCCTAGAGTCAGGGTGAGCCGGGGCCAACGCTGAGGACATCGTGGTGTGGGGCGCTAAGCCGGACATGAATTTTTACTGCGTCCCCACGCCCAAATATTAAAAAGCAAGTTCACAAGGTCAGCCTGCCTGCAGCGTGGGCCAAGGCCGGCCGGCTGCTGACGGGCTCCTGATTCTCGACTCCTTCCTTGGCTTGGGTCTGCCTGCGTGCCCGCCTGACGGAGCCCTCTGGCGCGTCCCGCTTACCCAGGGAGTCTTTCTCCGGCGAGGCTTTGCTGCTCTCGGAAGGAGCCGGGGAGAGCTCCTCCGCCGCCGAGGAGGACGCGTGCGCCTCCTCATCGCCCTGCGAGCCCCCGCCGCCGCCGCCGCCGCCGCAAACCAGCGCGGGGGGCGGCGGAGAGTCGAGGGCTCGCTCCTTCCGAGCCGCATCGGCCGAGCCGGAGGCAAGTGCGGGCGGCGGATCGAAGCCGCGCCCGGGGGGCTGCGCGGGGAAGGGGCTGGCGCCCAGCTGCTGCGTGCCGCCGCAGCCGTAGCCCTTGGCCGTGCCATAGGCCTGAGAGAGGCGGAAGTAGCCGGGCACGGGCACCCCGCTGGAGGCGCCCAGGGCGCAGCCGTCGGGCGGCGGGCCCCGCGGGAAGGGGGCCAGGTCTGCGGCCGCGGCCGAGCCTTTGGGGCATTTGTCCGCCGAGTCGTAGAGGCAGTAGGAGCTCTCTTCTTTGATGTTCTGCGCAAAAGAACACGAGGTGGCCTGTGGCGGGGGCTGAGGTGGTTGTGGCGGGGGTGGCGGCTGTTGCTGGGGCTGCTGGGGCGGCGGCGGCGGCGGCGGGCCCTCGGGCGGCTCCATCCGGCAGGACCGGGGCGCGTCCAGCCACAGGTCTATGGGAGCGGCCGGGTAGCCGTGCGCCCCGGGCCCCAGGCCCCCGCTGCCACCCCCGCCGCCCGGCGACGCTGCCTCATTGCGCTTGGCGCCCAGGGTGGGGAAGAGCCCGCAGCTCTGCAGCCCGTAAGGCAGGTCGGTGGAGGGCGGCAGGTAGACCCCGCTGTGAGAGTAGTAACCACCGCCGCCTCCCCCTGCGCCACCGCCACCGCCACCGCCACCCGCCTCGCCTCTGCCCGAGCTGATGAGCGAGTCGACCAAAAAAGAGTTCGCGGCGGGGCTCTCCGAGCATGACATTGTTGTGGGATAATTTGGCGAAGGGAGCAGATAGCCCTTTCTGGCTGACATTTCTTGTGCAAAACATGCTGAATACGATTAGCAATCCCCCCGCACCGCGGCGGGCGCCCGCAGCCAATCCCGAGCCAGAGTTTCCGCGCGACCACTCCCAGTTTGGTTTCGTAGGCGCGGGGCCGCTCTCCGAGGGCGCCCTCCGAGCCCGCAATTGATATAAATATGTAATCTGTATTGATGGACCAGGAGACGCACGCGTGACACCTTGGCCCAAAGGCCGGGAGCTGCGGGGCGCTCTACATTGGCTGGTGGGGGCCTGGTCCTTGGTCCACCCCGCCCCTATTCTGAGGTGAACCCCTTGTGAGGGTCTGTTGGAAGGCCCATGGACCGCTCGCCATTAACAAGTGGGGTGTTTATGGTGCGTACCCCGGCCTGCTTTGGGCGCTCTCCATCCCTGTTGCGGAAGTGGCCTTCATCCTCACTCTCCCTGGCCACTTAAGGGAGCCCTGTCTAGGTCTCACGTCCTTTCACTTCAACTCTGGACCTGGAGCTGGCCCCATCTCTAAAATCTGGCTCCCAAAGGCGGCAGACCTCATCCTATAGCTGAGAGGACCCTCGGAGTTTGCAGGACCCGGAGGGAACTGGTACCGGGTACTGACATACTTCAACATTTTACACATTTTGTGTATTCCTCAAATGCAGTGGCTGCTCCCTGGCCTCTCCGAGCCCAACATTCTCCTGCTCCATCGCGGATCCAGTCAGGTTTCCTCCTCCAGCCTGCTCACCTGCCCCACCTCTCCCTACACTGCCCATCCAGGAGCTTTCCTCACATTAATCTGGAGTCCAGAGCCAGGGTCAGATGCTATTCTCCATTATCCTGAAGAGACCCCAAGCTCAAGTCCTTTAAGGGAAGTGAAACATTGGCCTTAGGGTCAGTGGCCTCCTAGGATGGAGAGACCAGAGGGGAAAACTTGGAAGGAGGTGCCCATAGTACATCTGACACACTGTTCTCCCCACACCTTCTAGCCTTGGTATTCTAAGTCCTTGGAGGCTATGAAAAAGTCCAGTGTTACCTCACTCCCACCTTGCTGTCCCCAATTCCTCTTCCCCTTCCTTCCATATCCTCTACTGGGGCAGCCCTTGCTTGCAAGATCTGTGCATTTTAACAAGGCCTGGGTGAGGAAGTCCATTCTCTAGGAAGCTGAGCAAGGCTTGCGGTCCTGTTTTAAGAGCAGTCAGAAGCTGGCTCTTGCTCAACAGATACCAGGTTCTGCTCAGGGGTGCTTGGTTAACCAATTAGAAATGGCCAGTGTGGGGCACTAGCACCCAGGTATGGGCTGCATACAGCACACAAGGCTCTAGAAATGCTAGCTTTTCCAGCAGATACAGTAGAGCCCAGGATGTTGCTGCCATGCCCCTGACCTGTGGGCTATGGATCTCCAGAATGTTCCAGGCCTGCCCACGCAGAAGCCCTGGCTGGAGCTGGAGTTGCTGACCACAGGAAAGAAAGTACAGTGTTCACACCTCTGCCTGTGGCAGGGAAAGACCCTTATATCTAGGTGGTGGTGTACTGGTTCCTCCCAGAGTAAAATAAACCGGAGACGGAAAGCATCCTCGGAGCACCCTGAGAACACAGGACCAACTAGTCTAGGTGAAGCCCATCTGGCTTTGGACATTCAAGCAGTTATGGTAGAAGCTGCTTGGCCTCCGCTCCCAGAAGGCCAAACCATCCCTACCTCCAGCTTGGTGCTTCAGCCACTTGAATGTCAGTGTGAGCCAGTGTCTGGGTGTGCAGACAGAATATCAGAGTTCAAAAAGGGGATGGAGTGAGAAAGAGATGAGGAACAGAAAGAAATACAGAGGGGAAAGAGCACAGGGAGGAGGGAGAAAGGGAAAGTTCTGAGAGCCAGCTCTCTGCAGCCACAGTGCATCCACAAGCTAAAGCTGAAGCTTATCAGAATCAAGACTCTGGTCTGTGCTCGGAGATGTCATTAAGTCTTTGAGTTGCTCTTGTGCACAAGGTTGAGGCATATTCTCACATGCTTGTCCTAAACTGCAAAGGAAATCAGCACTGAAAAGCTTCAGACTACTGCAGCGTGGGGCCCTACCTTTTCCATCAGCAATCTGCCTGGCCTCTATTCTGCTCACCAGAGGATGGAACTAGCTGGGACTGTGGTGTTCAACAGTGCCATCTGGAAATGCCACAAAGCTGGCGACAATCTGAGAAAGGCATTTTGTTCCTCAGCCCTGCCCAGAAATCTCAAAAAAGCTCTGTCCTGTGAGAAGTAGGTCCGGAGAGAGCAGAAGGTGGATTAGCTGAGGGAAAGAAGCCTCAACAGACCACTGCCCCTGCACTAGGGTCTACAGCCTGGGCTGCTGAGAATGCAGAAAGCAACTTTCCAGGCAAACTTTGGGAAGGGCTCATAGCCATTGGAAAGTATGAAATGGTGTAAGCTACAAAAATAAAATGAAAGAAAATGATGTAAAAGACCTGTGTTTCTTAACATTTTAGAGTGCTTCTGGAAAATTTAAGGCGAGTTCTGACTTATTCTGTGAAAAATGCATATCTGTGCATTCCCACAACTCAACCCATCATTTTTCAGGAGTTCACAGACCCCTCAAAACCTTCTCCTTGAATTTTTCAGAACATCCAAGACTCTTGGGACTCAAGAGCCCTGCCAGTTTGGCTGATAAGACAGGCCGATGCCCTGATGCAGTCGGCTTCAGGCTCACTGGGGCTAGGGCCTTGTAGGACAGCCAAATAGACCTATCGGCTGGGCTGGCTGGGATCCAGGATCCTCCATGTGCCAACCAAGGTTACAAGAGTCAGCATGGTACTAAATCATCCCCCCCAAAAAGTGGAGGGGCTGGGAGGCCTAATCCTGGCATCACAGACCATGGCATTGGCACTTGGGTCCCCATGACCTTTGTAGAGCACCAGATGTGTTTTTCCAGCACGACTCTCACGTCCTTTGCAATAAAGCAAAAAAGATGTTGAAGCTGATCTCGTACTTGCTTTAAAAAATATGTACACTTCTCTGGCTCAGGATCACTGTCCCACCCCCACCAGGACTTGCTGAGAGGCTGCAGTACCTCAGGCAGGACTGGCCTGCAGCAGCTGGTTCAAACCAGAGGCTGCAGCGCTGCAGAAGCTCAAGTTAAACAGCCTCCGGCCGGTCTGGAGCCCCAGATCCTGACTGGCCCCAAGGCTCCTGCGCCTGCCTAGACTATAAAAAGGAGGTGTTAGCCTCCTTGATAAAATAGTCCATTTATTGATCGCCTTGGCTTTCTCGAGGTTCCCCATCCCCAAGAGATAAAGAAAAGCCATCCGCTGTGGCATCGGTAGGCTTCTACCCACTCCTTCTCCTCTTGCCCATTTGCCTTCTTTTCCTTTCACCCTCCTTCCAGCTGGTAAATTCTTTTCTCTGTCTCAGAATGCCTTTCACCCCAACCCTGATGCCTGCTGGCCTCAACCAGGCTCCTGCGGCGATTGTGCTGCCGCCTGCCGCCGCCGCAGCCTGTGTTTTATTCGGGAGAAATACTGCCGGTTTCTACCTGGTTTTGAGAACACCAACTCCCTTTACAGAGCTGAAGTGAATGCCAGGCCTACAGAATAAGCAACTCATGGAGGAATATTACTGGGCAGTTCTCTAGAAGCAAATTCTTCATTCAGTACGCCCTTGCAAATGATGAGAAACAAATTATTACTATGAAAAACAAGTTGTGTGGTTTCTTTTTCATGAAAAAACAAACAAACAAAAAAGCTAGATTCGGAGATTGAGATAGCCAGTAAACAATGTATACTAGAGGTCATTCTCCATGCTTTCTGGACTCTAAATTATCTAGCGGGCTGTGGAGTTGGGCTGTGGCCCCAGAGAGGAAAAATTAATGTGCTTCCTCATATCCGGTAATAACAAAAAATTCAGTGCTTTCCAGATTTATGAATTCACACATAACTAGAAAGATTTCCCCCAAATAGTGATATTCATTTCCTGTTCACCTTTGAGAAAGTCAACAGTTCTGGGGACAGTTGTGTCTGTGATCACCCATCAGGTGCAACTGATTCTGAAGAAGCTTTTACATTTTCCCCCAATCCAATCTTTGAGCCAGCCCTGCTCCCCTCGAGGGAGGAAGTGTTGGGCCTTTTCACATACCCTTTCAAACGTAAAATTCTTAGTTTTTTTTCCATAAGAAACAGCCTCTGGCCTTGAAGCTGGGTGCGGGGATTCTCGGTCCTTCTCAAGGTTGCCTGTTACCCGCCGAGTTCGGGAGGCCAAGCTCAACAAAGGCTCATGATTTTGATCAGCAGAATTTACACGTCTGCACACCGATGCAGCACTCACTTTCACTGGGATTCCCTTTACGTACTGCATATTTGGGAAAAGAAATTAACTAATTCAAGAAACTAATGAAAGATTTTAAAATTAAAAAAAATAGGAGACAGAATTTTAATCTGGCTTCCAAATTGTTATTTTGATCATTTAATACTTTTGGAGGGAAAAAAAAATCACAGCTCCGAAGAACTGACTGCTTAAACAGACTTGATCCTGCTTTTGAAAATATATAGATCGGCACCAGTGAAATTTTGTGTTTGTAAAACATGTAAAAGAAGTCACTTTCACATCTGGGAAACTGCTGTAAAATCCAGCTAGGTTTATAACAGCACATTCCAAATGCTTAATGCAGAGTCTTTTCTGGCGTCTTCAAAAATCAAACGCAACCTCTCTGAACTGGCCTCTTTTTTTGGAAACAACGGTTTCTCCTAGGCTGCGGACAGACCTGGGGAAGCACCTATTAGGAGACCGGCGAGCTCCCGCTGCCGGCCCCCGGGAATAAGCCTGCGCTGCTCGGCGGGCCACGCGTGCAGACCGCTCCATTGTTTTGAGTAGAAACTTTCTTTTTTCCTCCAGTCCTGCCACTTCTCTTTTTCCTTCACCCTCTGCCCGCTGCTTCCGTTCCCAGCATAGCTGGAACGCGGTCCCTGGATGCCTCCCACCCCCAGCTCAGTCTGTTTTGAGTATTTCCACAAAATCCTACGATCGCCTTCAGAGAAATGCCGGCGGGAGGAGCTAAAATCCGCAACTTTCGCCCCAGGCCCTCTGCTCCCAACCTCCGGGAACTATGGGGGGGGGAGCTCCTACTGCGTTACCCTACAAGCCCAGTTACGTCCCCGACTCCTGCTTAGACATCGGCGACCCCCTCCCAACCCCTACCACAGTAAAACTGCTAAACTTACGGCCTCTTACCTTGACACATCTCCGAAATCACTGCCAAGGGGCAGCTGGCTTCTCCCCGCCGCGACGCCCGCGAGGCCAGCGAAGCCGAGTTGCTCTAAATTACACCACCAACTACTTCTTCAGCATGAGCCCCCCCTTTTTTGATGCGAAGGGGAGCGGGACAAGTGAAATAATGTACCGTGCTGCTCTTAGTATCAGAAGCGAACAAAGGCCAAGAATCATGCTGGGGTTCCCGGCTCCCCGGCGGCTTTGACATTGATCGGAAGTGCGCCATCTCGTGGCGGCTGCACGCCTAGGCCGGGCCGGAGTTCCAGCCTCGAGCCGAGAGAGGGAAGCTGGTCCGGGTAGGGACAGAGAGAGAAGTACCCAGTCCGCTGCTATTGAGATCTCATTTTTACATCTAAGAAATTGCTGCAAAACCCCGGCTGGGTTTATAGCAGCGCATTCCAAATATGCAAATTGGCCGGCCCTGGACGGGTTTACGACCACATTGTCACAGCCATCTGAGGACGGGCTTTTATAGGGCTCAGAAATCAAACCCGCGCCCGCCTGCCGCCCGCCGGAGAGCAGTTCTCCTGGCTGGACTCTCTCTAGCAACTTGAGAGAGTTTGGTTAATCTTTAACCATCCCAAAGGAAGTCTTTCCCTAAACCTGGGCTTCCCTGCCCTCCCCCAGCCCCCTCCAGGAGGCCCTTGTCCCTCTCTGTGTGTCTATCAAACTGGACATTCATTTGGGGTCGTCTCGCTCCCATTCAGCTCGGCTTCCCCGGTCTCGCCAGTTAGACAAACACACAAACAAATAAACAGAGCAGGGGGCTGGGGCCTCTCTTCAAATGCGACCCTCACTGTGGCTCTGGCCTGCCTGGGTGGCTGGAGAGAGGGTGGGGTGGGCAACAAAAGGCTCTGTCCTTTCTGCCCTGCCCCTCAAGGTTATGGGTGATGTCCAAATTTAAGGCAGAAGTTCAAAGGCAGCAAACAAAGAGGAAACCAGCATCTTTCTTTCCCCAAAGGCAAAATACTGCCTCAGCTGGGAGCTGAGGAGAAAGCCACTTAGAACATCGTGAGGACTTCCTTGTCTTGGTACCCAGACTGATCCCCCTTTGCTGTAGGGACCCACGGGGCACCCCAGAAGGATTCTGCTTAGGCCTTCCAACCCTGAGGTGAACAAGGGCAGCCTGGGGTCAGACTCTTTGGCCACTTCAGGCCCCAAGGCTTTCTGCAGGGCTAAGGCCAGTTGGACAGGAGGGAAGTACACTTTCTAGGCCCTGAGGCACACCATACTTTGGGCCCCACTTCCCTCGGAGACATGGCCAACCACGTTGGCTCCTTAGGCTTGGCTTCCATTGTAGCTAAATCCTAAATCAGTCACCGCTTTACTCCTCAGGGGCCTGGTAACTTACCTCCTTACTAGTAAAAGGATGTGGGGAGGGGAGACATTTGGTAGTAAAAGGCAAGCGGGAGAGGAATGTCACACCAGGACCCAATACTCAAGTTTCCACTGTCTATTTTCCTTGTGCCCTTTCTCTTGTGTACTTGCTGTATAGGACACACAAGGTGGGTAAGAACCAAGAACAAGCCAACACTGCCGTGACAAATAGAGCCACAAGACATTTCTTTACACTGGGAGGCAGAAGAGATTCAAGGAGATGGTACGCAGTTTTCCCAAATGAGGTCCCCAAGTTCTGGCGGGTTGAACTGCCTCCAAGCATCCCCCTAACTCTTTCCAAATGTGGCAAGAGATTTAAAAGACCATTCTCAACACTCTTCCCACCCCCTCCAAAAAAAAAAAAAAAAAAAAGAGGATCCAAACAGATTAGGTTATGGTTCCTTTATTTACAAGTCTTTTGAACACCATCCCTGTATGAAGTGTACATTCAAATATTCTTAGCAGTGAGTGAATTTAACCGAGGACCACTGTAAACAGAGCCTTTAAATATTTTCATCACCCCCCCACCCCAACATTGCATCTTTTTAAAATTCGCTTTGGTTCCTTCAGGGAAATATATATATATATATATATAATATAATATTTATCTTTTAAAATAATTCCAAATCACTCTCGGGCTCTTGTAAGATCACGGAAAGCTCCCAAGCTCAGTTCTGAGTCAATGACAGCAGAGTGTGGAGCCGGAACTGGAGATTTGGGGAGACTCCAGCCCCTCATAGCCATAGCCGAGGACCCGCTGGCCAGGCCCACTGCCCAACACTGAGAAAAACCCAAGCTTCATTAAATGTGGGGATTTTTCCAAACTGCCGTGCTCCATAGGCATTTCCTGCTGAGACTGAGGGGCCAGCGGCCTGGGTGCAGCCTCGGGCTTTTCCAATGCCTCCCCCCTCAGGGAACAGTCCTATCTGCAACCAGGCTTTGGGCCTGAGTGGCACCCTGGGGTGAAGGCCCCCATTTGGGAGGAAGAAAATCCAGGTGGGCTGCAGGAAGTGGCTGCTAGCACCTCAGACCTGGGTCACTGTGGTGGATAGTGAGGAGGAGTGGAAGACGTGTGCTACCTTGATCGGATTTCTTCAGGCTTTCCTCCACCTCACAGCCACCTCTCGGTCCAGCTGTCCTTCACACTGGCTTCATAAAGTAGCCCCATTCTGGGCATTTAGGAATCCTCACCTTTCCTCCTGCCCCTGCGCCCAAGCTAAACTGGGCTTGGAGGGCATACAGCTTCTTGACTTAGGAGTCCTAGGGGTGGCCAGGCTCCATGGGGAGGGTCCCTGGAGAGGGGCTGGCCTCCAGAGTCCTGGCAGGGGGCCTAGTTCCCAGTGGAGACCACACCCAGCTTGAAGCACTGTGGGCTCCACAGAGGGAACCACCAGGCATCCCAAACCATCCATTCTAGCTGATACACAATGCTCAGAATCCATCTGTTAGAAATCTTAACCATTGAGCTCTTAACCAAGAGAGTTCCAGGTGACTCCCCTCTCCTGTGGGGCTATCTCCATGTAGCCTTCCTTCCTATCTTGCACACCTCCTTTTTCCAAAAGTCACTGTGAGGCTTGACCTTGTCAAGGGCAAACTCTGCATATTATTTCATGTGTATGGAGCCCCCCACCCAATTCCAGCTGGCTGCAGCCTTAGAGGAGCGGGTTAGCTGAGTAGTATTGTAAACGGTCTCTGTTAATTTTTTTTTCCTTCATTCTTCTGTTCTGAAACCAGATTTTGACTTGACGGTCAGTGAGGTTGAGCATGCGGGACAGTTGCAGGCGCTTCTCTTTGTTGATGTAGACGCTGAAGAAGAATTCCCGCTCCAGCTCTCGGATCTGGTACTTGGTGTAGGGGCAGCGCTTTTTGCGGGTGCGTTGGCCACCTATGGAGGAGGAAAGGAAAGGAGTGAGCCAGGCATGGGCTCTAAGGTACCCCAGAGCCCTGAGGTGAGGGAAAAAGCTCATCCCAGGGATGGGAGGCCCAGCTCAAGCCCATCAGGCCTCTCCAAGCTCTGTTCTCCTACTGCCGTCTGGGGACAAGCTGCAGCCAGGGGCTCAGCCCCAGATAAAAGCCTGCTCCTTAAACAGGCCCCCGGGGAAGGTGCTCCTGCGGCCTCTGAGCAGAAAGGAGGGCTTCTCACAGCAACAGGCTAGTTAGCGCTGCAGCCGTAGCTGCTTTGAAAGCCGCAGAGTGGGGGTTGCTGGCTGCCTCTCACCCTGCCAGACTAAACAAACAGCGCCTGGGGACATTTCACCTTCAGCACCTGGGCTGCCCGTTCCCGAGGCAGTAAAGACTGTCCCCGGCCCCAGTGGATCCCAGTTGTGGCCACGATTTGGCTCTCGGCTCATTTATATCTGGGGCTGCTGCCGGGTCTTTGTCAGCCTGAGCCCTCGCCACGCACTCCCGCTGCCCCCGGCCCAGGCTTCCAGCTCCCTCGAGGTGGGAGGTGGCAGCAGAATCCCCCCTGTCCTGCGCCTTGCTGAGAGTCACCACCACACAGCCAGAGGGCCCTTGGCAGGGCAAGGGTGCTACTTTAGATAGAGTGGGTGGGGGGGCCCACAGGGGCTTCTGAAACTTTAAACAGGCTCTACTCATTCCCCCCTTAAGAAAAAAACCCCACAAGACCAAAAAAATGCGCTTTTGACAGATTTAATAACAATTGTGAATAACATGCAGTTGGACAGAAGGCGACACGTAATTGCCACCGTGCTGGAGGAAAATGGCTTCCTTTGGACAAAAAGGCCAACTTTGGGTTAATTTGTTTCTTTTAATATATTGCTTGAGCTAAGCGGGCTACTTTATCTGTAAATGCGCTCCTAGCTCCATCGTTAAACAGCGATGCCTTTGAATCCCAGCCGGGACTGGAGTCCCAGAGCAACACATGGCTTTTATAAAAATCTCCGGATTACCTTGCTATCAAAGGCTCCTGAAGCCCTTGCAGGGGGAATTTACAGGCGCCCACCTCCGGCTCCCCAGCCTGAAGCTGGCCCCGAAAGGGATCGAGCTGCCGGGTTTGGGAGTTGAGAAGGGAAAAAAAGAGGAAAAGGGAGGTTTTTTTTTTTTTTTTTTTTTCAGGCATGCTTTGGCCGGTGGGTATTTCACGGCCAATTTCAGCACTCGCCACGTGATCCCGCCTTTTATAACAAAGTTTTGTTGGGGGAAACCTAAAGGCCCTTCATAAACCTTATATGCTTATAAAACAGCATATAAAAATTTAACAGCGGTGCTGCGCTAGATTTCCAACTCCCCTTTCATAAAGCGCTGGGCGCTGCCTTTATACGTACTGGGGCCGCCGGCCTTGTCCTCAGTGTGGCCGGAAGACGACTCGGGGCTGCTGCTGCTCTCGGGGCGCCGCCGCCGCTCCTTCTCCTCGGCCGCCACCGCCTCCCTGCAGCCGCCGCCGCCGCCGCCGCCGTCCGAACTTGAAGTTGCCGGCGCGCCCGTGGCCGCCGCCGCCGAGGCCGCCGCCGCGGAGGTCGCCGTGGCCGCCGGGGGCCCCTTCTCCGCGGCGCTCTTGTCCCCGGGGTAGTCGGAGGAGGCGAGGTTTTCCGGGGTGCCGTAGGCCGTCTCGAAAAACTGGTCGAAAGCCTGCGGCAGGACGCCGTTCCTGCCCACGGTGCTATAGAAATTGGACGAGACGGCGGGGGTGGGGTGGTGGTAGACGTTGGCCGAGCTCTTGGCCAGCACGTCGCCAGGCACGCCGGCCGCGCTGGGCGCTTGCAGGCAGTCTCTGTGCACGAGCTCCTCCGCGGAGTAACAGTGGGCCAGATTGCCACGGGGGTGCCATTTAGTGGCGGGCTCAATGGCGTACTCTCTGAAGGTCACTTCGCGCACGGGTTGGACCTGGGGCAGGTTGGAGGAGTACGAGTATGTCATTGGGCGCGAAGACGGGGTCTGGGGCAGAAAAGAAGGGAGGCTGGAGAAATCTGGACCCGAGACGTAGTAAGTACAACTTGGCAAATACATGTTAGAGGAGCAGGGACCACGCTCATCAAAATCCATCATTGGGCTACCTTGGGCTCTCCGCAGTAGCCGAGCTTAACATGATTCTCCACTGCAGCTGCCTCTTTGAAGCGGATCCGTGAAGTAGAAATTTGGAGACGTAAGCTGACGTGGAAATCTATCCCCATCCTTAGCAGGGAGGTGCTGGTCATGTGACCCGATGTTGAAATTGACAAGCTGCGAGCTAGTCCGGGCGTTTTTCCCCCCTTTCCTTTTCCCCCTCCCCTCCCTCCTCGGCTTCCTTTCTTTGTAGCCACCTCAGGGGAAGCAACAGATCGTCACTCGGTGTTCTCACCGAAAGCACGTAATCGCCGGTGTAACTCATGTTGGCTGGGGGGCCTCCCGGCGCACGGCGAGGCTGGGGTGCGCCCCCATGCAGCTCGCTTTTGCTCAGCTGCAGGTCCCAGCCCTCGAATGCGCCTAGGGCGGTGAGAAACTCAACTCTTGTCGCCCCCGGCCCCGGCCCCCCTCTCGGGGTGGGTGAAGGATGCTGTGTGCTGGGGGTGGCCAGGTGGAAGCCCGGAGCTGAGTAGCTGAGTAGTCGGGGAGTCGGTTCTCCTGGAGGCTTAGGGTCGCACCCCCTTCCTCCCAGCCCCCTCCCCTGGCCTGCGCTAGGGAGCACTTCAGCCTAAGAACCCACCCGACCCCGTTCGGGGCCAGGGTTGGTAGCCGTGGATGTGCCGGCCTCGTGGCTTGTCTGATTTGCACGGTGACTTGATTACACGCTCGCATTCATGGTCACTTCCGAAGCGCTTTAGTGCCTTCCGTCCCGAAATCGCCAGCAGCCAGGGCGTCTCTCCCAGAGGATTGTCAGTGATCCCCGGGTCCGGAAGGGCCTTCGTCTTACCCGGGATCCACCTTTCCCTTCAAGCTTCTTGTCCACCTCCTTACCCCACCCCTTATCCTTGAAGAAGCCCCTTCTCCTCGCTGTCTGCGGGGGCTTGGAGTGACTCGGCAGAGCCAGAGGCACGGCTGCGCCCTGCTCGCTGGTCAGCACGTCTGCCTGGTCTCCTGGAGCTGAGGAATCGGGAACCCTTGCAATGGAGGCAAGCTCTGGGCTGTTTTAGAGGAGCTGACATCCGAAGAGCTTTCTCCTGGGTATGCTGGACCTTGGGGGTGGGGGGCCACCAGCAGCCTGCTTGAGGCTGTGGAGAAAATGGGGGTGGTACAGACAACGTGATGGCTCAGGAGTCCTAGCTTTAAAAAAGGACAATCTGCCTCCTCTTCCTTGCACAGTGAGAGAGTGAAAGCAAAGGATGTACAAGGCAGAAGCTCAGAAAGCTCTGTCTTTTCCTGCCACTCACTGCAGAGAGAGAGCACAATGCCAAAGAAGAGAGAGGTGTTCCTCCAGCTCCTGCACCTTGGGCGGTTAAGGATGCCTTGAAAAGACCAGGTTTGCTAAAGATAGATTCAGAGACCACAGCTGCTAGTGTGAACCTACATTCTCTGGAGGAAGAAACAGAGAAATTCAGAAGGCAAAATAATGCTCATCACTACTCTGTACAATGGAAGGAATGACATTTTGGGGAAGTGAAAGGAGAGAGAGGGCACTGAGCAGCCAGGCAGGGACAGACCTAGGCTCAGGGCCTCTCCAAAACACCATTCTTAGAAGGAGCTGGACCAACAGAAGGAAAATCAGAAGAGGAAAAATGAAAACCTTTTTCTTGTCCAGGAAATAGCGAAAAGTATTTACATATCTTGAGGAGATTTAGAGTATAAACTCTTAAGATCTTTGGTATTTAAGTGTCAACATCGATTTATTTATTTATTGCTGAGCTGACTGTAACTGACTCAATAACAAATTTAATCATGTATTGCACTGGAAAAGAAATATTCTCACTATGTATTTTCTTCAAATAATGACCCACCATTGCATTTGAATACCCACTGTAAATATCAATAATATCAAGTAATTACTCTGTAGTGGAGTAAACTAATTCATTAGCATTAATGTTTATGTGGCTTTCCCCCTTTACAAGGATTGCTTATCACAAATCAAGCTGGCCAGACACATTGGTTTAATGAACTCTTTATTCAGAATTTGCTGCAGGAACTTTCATACTCTTCGAACCCCTGAGAGCCGAACTTGAAATTATTTGTGCATCTTCAGCTTGACAAATTGTCCACTGTAGCGTGCATGGAGGGCAGCATCGGCAAGAGCGAGAAGGTCCAGTTGGAGAGAAGGTTGTTGAAGAAGAGTAGACTCGGACCTCCTAGAGCTGGGAATTACAATTTCGGGGTTGCCCTGCAGAGAAAAAACTTCTATTTCCAGCAGCGACCAACAAGACAAAATATTTGTTTCTCCACAGTATCTCTTTCTTGGAGACAGAATATAGATGATAGAAGAGAGGTTTCAAACAGCCATATTTGATTAGTTCCCTGGCTTTATTTTTCACTACCCCAAACTCGCTCCCAGCAGCCCACCCAGTCCTCGCCACCCCTCTCCTGGAACAAAAGGAATGCATGAAGGGTTTCAGTGACTTTGCCATAACAAAGGCGCCACCATTGCAGGGCTCGCCCCGCCCCTGGGTGAAGGCAAACAAATTCTTGCACTTGTATTAGGGCTTTTAAGACCATAATTGAACCCGGGGGCGTCTAGGAGAACCGAAAACAGTTCTAGACAGACCTGCGGTTTTATAGCAGTTTTGGCAGTCAACTTCAGCTTGTGCCTGGGCAGTGGGGCTGCCGTCGCCCGCCAGTGGGGGACGCCAGGCCACCTCCCCCAGCTGCATGCAGCCCCTCACTTAATTAGATCGGCTTCCTCCGGTGCCAAGGAGAAGGCGTCCCCTCAGAAAGGTCAGTATGGGGTTGTGTGCTGTTCCGAATAGCTGCTGCCTCCCTTGTCCTCCTTGAGGGCCAAGACGAGTGAGTGCCGGCAGGTCTGGATCCCTTGGGCATCTCCTTGAGACAAGGCGAATTCCCAAGAAAAGGCTGTGTTGGAGGAAGGGGGCTCCAGGAGGGTTGGCAGGGCTATTTGACAATACTGAAGCTGGGCACCCGGAGGGACTTGCAGCCTGGAAAGGGGGTGGGGGGCGCTGCTATGAAGATGGATGAGGGGGAAAAGCTTTTGCTAGCAGAAGGGAAAATGCCTGGAGCTGGCCGAATGCTTTTAGTTCTCCCAGCAGGGACAGAATACGAGGTGCTCAGATCCCCCAAGACTGCTCGAGGCCCCCAGTTTTGCCCACTTCTGCCTTTCTCTAGTAGAATATACTTAGTGGTGTGAATATTTGTCCAGCCAGCCAGCGGGGTAAAGGGTGCATGCTGCTCCGAGCTTTGGACCAAGTATTTAGGAAGATGGGGAGACAGAGCTCCGGTTCTTGGTTTTAAGTTTGCTGAGTCTAATTGAGTCTTCCGTTTTGCAGGAGGCTCACCGGATGAGCTGAACCTACCTGGCTTTGGGAAAGACCTGAGGGGGCCTAAGGCCACCCGGGAAGGCCGTCGGAGTTCCACTTATTGAAGCAGCCGCGGCAAGCAAGACTGTGACACTGGCTCTAGAGACTGGTTTCCCATGAGCTGTTCTTTCACAAGAGCTGCACAGCACGAGCCATATCCAGAAAACACTCTTCAGCGTATATTTCCTTTAATCGTCAACCCGGAGCCCCAGGGCGGCTAATGCAAGAGGCCAAAAATGTTTGGAGGAAGAAAAACAAAGGCAGGAAGTGGCGGCTGCCTGACGGTGCGTGTGTCTGCAAAGAAGGGTGGGAGCCAGTTCAATCTCTTGTTTTTCTGAACTTCAAGGTCTAGGCAGCCCTCGCAGGGCTGACCGGAGCTCCTCCGCAGAGTTTGGAGGTGGACGCTGGGAGAGGAGAAGGCAGGCAGTCTCACCAACGCGGAAACAGCTAACAAGATTTGTTTGGCAAAACAGACCAAAACCAAGCCTTTCAGGGGCTTGGTCTGATTTGGCTCTAAGATTGGGGTAGGAGGATGTGCATCTCCACAGACTGAGTGCATGCTGGTGGGATGGTGATCTGTGTACCCCGTGGTCCACCCGCCTTCCCAGGCAGGATATGAGAATAAAAGTGTGCCTGGGCTCCTCTGCCGCATCCGCTCCTTCTTGCAGCAGGAGAGGTCTGGGCAGCTTCAGGAGGGCTCCAGTGGGTGATGCCCCGGCCAAGTGGGTTCTGCGCCATCACTGTGCACTTGGACAGTGTGAGGCCCTGTCGCCGAGGCTGGCACGCCAGGAGCATTTCCAACATTCATTCAAAGGACACTTGATAGGCAGCTTAACACCCTCTCACTGCAAGGGAGGACAGAGCTGGTAGTGGGGTGCAGATGAGAGCACCTCTAAACTCCAGCTTCAAACCCGACTGGCCAGGCTGCTTGTCTTAGGGCTGGCTTGGGAGACAGCAGCTGCTCCTTGTCCCAAATCCGAAATCTGAAATCTCCTGCGCCTGCACTTGCAACTCTTGGACTGCTCAGCATTCCTCCACAGTGTGGGTGCCAAGCTGGGCTGCCCCTCTCACCACTTTCCTTCTCCAGCTGTACTGTCCCCCAGCAGGTCCTGAGGCCGTGGCAAGCCCTTCAATCGGGCCTCTTTCCAGCCAGTCTCCTTCTCCTAGCGCATACTTCCTCCGATGTCTCCCCTCAGCCGAGCAACAACTGAGGCGCCACTAGAAGGCACCTGGTACTCAGGGGCAGAGAAAGTGGTCTGTTAGTTTTCTAACTCCCTGCTCTTTTAGTCTCCACCTGAGACCTACAGTCATTTGTCAGTGGATCACTTAGGCACCATTATTATTCTGCCTCTTCTTGCTAGCATGAGCCTTACTTTCTGCTGTCCCCGAACATTACACTGCTTTTAGAAAGCTAAGCTACCCTGGTGACCATAATGCACACAGGTGCAAGAACTGGCAGGATAAGGATGCAGATGGACAAAGGGCCTTTCCAAGGGCTGGAAGCCACTTTCATTTGGGGACTATTACCCTCCAAGTTAGAAAAGTCCTTGAGACTACTCTGACCTTTGTGGTGCGCTAAAAGATGAATCCTTTGAGATGGCCCAGGAAATCTCGCAATATTTCTTCCCAGGGAATGGTTTATTGACAGATTATGGTCAATCCATCACCTTTCCCTTTGGTAAGATATCAGGGTATCACCTCTATCACTACCAAGAGGAGACAGGGGTTAATTTGTGCCTTTGTTAAGACACTGATGCTCCCCTCTCTTCCCTTTAGCAAAGGAACAGGTACTGCCTTGAACTTGACCTCACCTCACATTTAGTTGTTGGTCTAACAGCTTCAATCTTTCTAGAACACCCTTAAGCACTTGAAGAAGTCTTTATGCTTCCTCAGGCCCCTGGGGGCTGGGACACAGGACTCAGCTGAGGGTCTCAATCACTAGACAATCTGGTTATCATTTAGTTTAGTGGGTCTCAAACCAGTGGGAGAAGGATGGGTTCCTTCCTTTGAGGACTATTTTTATTTTTACTGTTGCCTACTCATTAGAGAAGATTTTACTTCTTTTTCCTACAAAGTGGGAACATGTGGGGTAGGGGAAACACTGGAGGGTGAAATCCCAGTTCTCAGTGTTTACCTCCTATTTTCCTGCAGCTTTGGCCCAAACAAGATTCCCCCCACCAAGTGTGTCTGCAATAAAGAGGACAAAAGCAAGCAGCTCAACCGAAAGGTTGGTTCTGGTCCTTGACCTCAGTCCCCAGGGCTGTGGCTCACAGGACACCCTCATGCTCCAAGTTCCTTCTAGGGCAACTCCATTTGTACTCAGTGCCAGGGGCAACTCAGGTGTCAGGGTTGAGAATAGGCCTGTCTCTATCCAGCCTTGCCCTAGTTAGCTCCCTGACCCACTCATCCTGGCAGCTTCATGCTGGTGCCCATTTACAGACAATTTGTCCTGCTCTTACCTGCCTTCCACACCACCCAGTCCTGTCCCTGCAACCCTAGGGATAAAGCCAGTTTTGCAATCTCTGGAGAAAGAAATGGATCATTTAGAGATCACCTGGGGCAAGAGGCCTAATGGTAGACTAGATTTGAGTTCTCTTTACTGCTGGGCCTGAGGCTCTGACCTGCCCTAGGCAGACCATGAGCAGGTGTAAAGTGCTCCCTCCCCTCCAGAGCACAGTGAGTAGTTTTTTTGGTGGGCAGGAGTTAAAGGTTTTTGCACTGGCAGGGTCCACCTCATTTGGTAAAGCTTTTAGGCAGGAGAAGTACATCAAGGATCTCACCAGAAAATCTGGACTCAGGAACCCCAGGAGGGTGTTAGCTTTCCTATCTACCCCAGTCCTGTTGGCCCTGACCAGCCACTTGTCCCTACCAGGAACTTGTTCCACCAATACTCCCTGACGGATTCAACCATGTTTGTTCCCCTTGAACTTGTAAGCCTCCTTTTTTTCCCAGACCAGGCCTTCACAGTCTTGGAAGTTTGCTGAACTGGGGCAGAACCTGCTCCACCAGGGCTAAGACTAGCCTGGTCCCCCCACCCCCTACCCCCACCTCCCAGTACACACCCACCCACACCCACACACACACACACTGTGGAATTCCTTTCTGAGAATCCTGTATGCAATGCTCATGCAGAACGTGCTCGCAGCAGGAGTGATGGCTACGCCAATAGTATGTGCTGGGCCTTCTAGCAACCGTGGCTTCGGAGGTGGCTACTGCGACAGGCTCTGACATGGAGGCGGTGGCGCCCAGGACTTGACCTTTACCCGGCGAGAGGAGAGCCTGCTCTGTGCCGCCAGGAGGGGCCGGCTGCTGCTTGAGCCTCTTCCACCCAATGGCAGCCCAGGCAACCCACGCAGGCTGCGCGCTCACCATCATTCCCCTCCATTTTGTGCACTGTCCGCTGCTGGCCGCCGGGAAACAAAGCCCCCAGCGTTGCCCTCACCACCTCTCCTGTCAACTCCTGTTCTTAACGCCCATGACCACAAGGCCCAGGACCAAAGCCAAGCAGTGTGAGACCCTTCTCCAAGGCTTCTCTCACCCGACCCCGCCGCCTTCGGGCAGCGCCCGGGTAGGGATCTGGGTGCAAACCGGCTTCTGCCGGGGCGCAGTTCCTGTGTTAGGAGACCTGGCGTCAGGCTGCAGGCTGTGCCCTGGCCTTCAGTCGGGCCGGCGTCGCCAATGCGCGGGGACAGCAGGGACAGCGAAGCCGGACCGCCGCGCCCCAGCCGAGGTGCAGCAGGCGCTGCGGCGTCACCGCTCGGCCTGCGCGCCCTGCTCGCGCTGCGCTCCCTCGGACCTCACCGTGCCGGTCCGCTCCGGGCTCCGAAAGCGGAAGGCTTTGGTAGAGAAAAACATGGTTTCTTTTCAACCCGTCTCAAAAACCCTTTCAGGGAAAACGCTCCTGTCAAGTTTTATTTCCCGTTGCAAACCACCTTCCACGCTGCCAAGAATTAAAGAGCTGGAGAGATTAAATCCCCGATTACCCTCTCGGGGAGGGGGGGCGTGGCAGAGGCCCAGGCTCCCCACGACACCTTACCCCGCCACGCGGGTCCCTGCAGACAGTGCCCGGAGCCCCACTCGGCCCGCAGTGACGTCAGCGGCCGCTTAGGGGAGCCGCGCCGCTGCGCGGGGTCGGGGTTTGCGGAGGCAGCCGGGCAGGGCCTGAGGCTCTAGCCTGCACCTCCGCGCCTCGGTCCCGCCGTGCCGCGGCTGGCGCTGGGCCGTCGGAGCGCGGCCCTCTCCCGAGGGCAGAGCCTCCATCTTGCGCAGGGGGGGTTCTTGGGAGCGCGGGGGCCTAGGGCCGCGCCTCAGTCTCGAGGGGGCGTCCTGGGCCTCCGCGTCTGCACCGCGCACACCCAGGCCTGCGCCGTGCCGCGCCGCACGCCTCTCGCGAAGGCTTGAAAATCGTACACACCGTGGTGAGGGTTTCTGCCCGGTGGATTCGGCTCTGCAGGCGCGTGACAGAGCCGCAGAAATGAAGTCGACTGTGGCAAGGCCTTGGCTGCTCTCATGGAGGGTTTTTCTTCTTCTTTTTTCCATGCGTCAAGCGTCGTTTTTTTCCTTTAAAATAAAATTTCATATAGCAAGCTCCTCGGGCATTCTTCTGCGCAAGGTGGTTCCTGAGGATTGGGTGGGTCTTTTCCGAGAATGGAGCCAGTTATTATTTACCCGGCGGCCGAACAGATGAAAACTTAATTAGCGTGCCTGTCCTAAAACGTGGGCATAAATCTCCCCAGGCCTTGTGGATAACGCTGCATCTTTGCTTATGAAAAATGGGACGTGAGCAACTCGTTGCACATTTCTCTGATTCTCCAGGACTTGGGCCGCTGACACGCATTCGATCAAGTTTAAAGGAATGCGCATAAATCAGCAAGCCCCCAGCTTCTCTGCCAGAGCACCCGGCAAGCCCAGAAGGGCGCCTGTGAATCCACCGGGCTGGGGATTAGCAGTCGGCAACCTCCATCGGGCTCCAAACTGGGAACTCGCAGAAAGAAAGAGAGATGCCACATCTTCACCCAGCCCATCAAACGCACGCAGCAGAGTAATAGGCCGCATGTTTTATACACCAAAATCCAACTACCCGCATACAAATGTATTACCCTCAGCTGGATTTCTTCGCTGCCTCCTGGTGAATTTTCTGAATTTGGCTGAATCTTAAAAATGAATAATTCCCCTTTTCCAATTCTCTTAATTTTTCTTTTTCTTTTTTTTCTGTTTTTTAAAGCCAATTTAAATGAATGGCTTCAACACTGCATCAGGGATAGAGTAGGGAAATACGTAGTGGCATTTTACAATCAACCACTTATGTTAACAAATTTGACATCTTTAAGAGGAAATGGGGGAAAGTCCTATGTTGATATTGTTATTTATTGGGGGGGGGTCCAGGGACAGTTTCCTTTTTAGAAAAAAATATACTTGAATCATGTTTTAAACTACATTCTCCATGGATTAGTCACTTGCATTATTGCTCTTATTTTTCAAGAGGAGGCTGGTGTTCCCCCAAGCTGTCTTTGTTCTACAAGTTTTAGCCATGAGGGAGCCATTATAATCCATGGCCACCTCAGTTTATCTGGTAACCCTGTGGACATTTTCAGTAGGAAGTGCTTCAGGTGGGATTGATACTATCAACATCCATTTTAGAATGGAGGGGGTATTTCTGACATTTTTTGTCATTAAAGTTTCTAGAACTGGAGAGGTAAAAAAGAAGGCTACTACTTTACCTAATGTTCCTCTTGCTGTGGCGATGGCTTTTGAAAGAGGCGTATTCCAGCTGCAGAGTTGCTGTTGGCCTATTTTTCTAGGCCCGAGGCTCAGAATATTTCTTACATCTAAAGAAAAATATCCCCTATCAGCAGAAGAGTTCTCTTCAGAGCTCCATGTCGGCACACTGACCCAGACTTGAGGGGATTTTCTGCCACTTTAAACATCAGGGAGAAAGCCTTTACTTCGACGTGATGATAGTTTTTTTTTTTTACAAAGGCAACTGTGAAACAAGATGTGGGGAGCTGGATCTGAAGCAGCGTTTTCATTTCCTTCCAAAAGTGAAGTGAAAATCCTCAGGCCGGCAAAATATGATTGCACTCACAAGACCATTCAATCTATATGATTCAGGACCATGCTTTCTTGAAATAGCTTCAGGTTTTTTTTTTTTCCCTTAACTCTTCATTTATAAAGCTCTCAGTCTTTAGGAAAGTTGGGAGAGGTTTCCATCAGCCAAGCTTGTAACCAACCAATACTATTTTCCACCAAATGATATTATCAAGTTCTTCCATTCACTATTTCTTCCCTCTAACATAAAAATAAAATTAATCTGCATCTGATAATTCCACATCTCCAGGCTGCTGGTTCCACCAATATTTTTATACATGTGTTCATAGTATAGATTTGACAAAAAACACATAACCCTATGTGTATATTAAATATATAAACATACGTATGTATTATTTATGACTCTGAACCCAGCACCTGATGGATTGTTAGGGGTCAATAAACAGTAGATATAAAAATTTATCATTATTATAGTTTGATGGTGGTTGTTAATATTAAATGTATTTAGTTCTCCCACAAATCAAAAGGCAGATTTTTCAAGCATCCGTGTAAGCTTGCACACCACCCTGGAGTGGCATTCAGTTCCGAGCTATCCAGAAAAACTTTCCTTTTGCATACATATTATGGTCATTTTGTAGGTATGAGATATTTAAGTTCTTTTTACTGACCTCTTAAGAGGTGGCTTTCTTTGAATTTCTGAAATGTAACTCTAGAACCCTAGAGTTAGCAAGGCATCCGCAACTTTTTATTTGCAGTTAAGACTCTCTGATAGCTCTAATTAGGGTGGCAGACCACCTTGGAGGGTGAGGGCGAGAGGAAAATGGGTATTTAAGAACACTTCTTGGACTGTAACAAAAATGTACAGTTTAGAAGCAGATCTACAGAAATCTTGAGTGAGGCTCTGTGAAGACAAATCAAATTAGTCATTAAAGAAAAGGAGCAAGGCATCATCATGTAAAGTAAATTTTGTACCTCACCTCTAGAAATCACCTTAAATTACAATGTTGTGAGTTATCAGCAATTAATGACACTATATCTGTACAGATTCTATAATTACATATACAAGCACACACAAGCACTGATATGCAAATGTATACATGTATACACATATATGATATATATTCACATATATACAGGCACATGTATAATTTACATATATTCAAATTTGCTCCATTAGGAGCTAAATAAACGAGTACTAAATCTCTAAAATAACAAGTCAAGGAAGTAAGAATTGATTTCCTTGAAACTGAAGAATTACAAGGAGGCTTGTCAACACCAGGTGGCGCCCTTGATCTACTAATCCAGACCAGGCCAATTCATGAGCTGTCAAAAGTCAAGGTCACAAATTGTCTTTTTTCGTCAAGGTCAAGGTTTAAGGCCTTTCCTAGTCCTGTCATTTCAACAGATATCAAGACCTGCCCTTTCAGACGCATGCAGACCCAACCGCAGATTTTAAAATACGACAGCTTAAGCATCGCCGATACTAAACAACTGGTTTTCATTTTCCATAGGGAGCCTGGGAATTTATACTATCTCTTCCTCTTCTCTTTTCTTTCCCTTTCACCTAACACTTTCATCTCCTTAAAGCACTTATTATTTTCAGAATTTTAGTTATGAGAGATTTCTCCCTTTTCTTAAAAAAATTTTATTCCCCCCAAAGCTGAATAATAAAAAAGGAATGGTCCTTGGTTTATATGAGACAAACCTGCTCCTTTTCCGTGCAGGGCACATTCAGCAAAAGGAAAGCAGCGAGTGTTTCCTTCAGATTTTAATGGCAGTGACTATTTTATTCAGAGAATTAATACCATTATATCACTATCTGTAGGTCTAATTAATCCAATTGTAGTAGAACTATTTAAAAAGCAGGTGCACAAATACACTTTCACAGTGTGCCGCGTGTCTTTATTTACAAGATAGTACTTTAAAGTGAATATGAACAAAACGAATGTGCTAGTTGAAATAACTGCTTGATTAAAAATGTGCTGTGAAGATGAAGCCCTGCACTTCCTAATGCAGTCTCATAACACAATAAACAAGGAAAAACTCTACTCTCTTAAAAGACCAAGCTATAGTATGTTGACATCTAAATATTTTGGGAGAATGAATTTCTATTCTGCATTTTATTAAAAAAAGAAAAAAGAAAATGATTTCTCCAGCAAAATACTTCGCAAATATTGGAGCACACGAATTTAGGTGAAAAAAAAAAAAACTTAGATTAAAAAAATGAATTGCATCCAAACCAAAGTCCATCATGTTGGAGTGGCACCGCCTGAAAGATCCAGCATAACATGAATCCTATCTGTTGATTTCAACATTTAAAAAAAAAAACATCCAATTCTCGGGAAAACCACTGATAATGGGTAGTCCAAGTGCCAAAAATAGGCTTGTTATTAGCAACTAAAAAATTATTCCCAGGAGGACATTACCAACCTGGAATTCCTTTGTAGTCTCAGAGCTTTAAACTGGTGGTCCTCACTATCAAGACATATGATCTGCAGGAGAGCTGTCCTCCCCTTTTTCCTTTCAGAGTCAATAGTTCTAGATTATTTCAGTACCTTCTCTTTTCCCCACTCTAAAGCTACACATGGAACATATTTCAGAACACACAATATGGGAACTTCACTAAGCTTTACCTGAGCAGACACTTAACATGCAAAGGAGAGATGGCGACGCAAGAGGGGCAAGCAGATGCTCGCGACAGGCACTTGCTTTTGTAACCAATTTTTGGGTTATTACCATCTAACATAGTGCCCTAACATATAATGGTCACATAAATACTTACAAGACTTCAGTAAATGAGTAACTTATCTGAAATTGCGTATTTAGGGGTTGACGTTTAACTCTAGAGTTTGTCATGTAACGGTCTGGCGGAGTTGGCGGGAGAACTGGCAGTCTTTATCATTTCTTAAAGTTTTTAAAGAGTTGTAGGTTCCATCACAGAGAAAGAGACTTTCCCTTGAGGAGCGTAAAATGCCAGTGTCTCTCTTTCCATTTCTTCAATTATTATTAAGCATTATTATTATCTGGGCAAAGCAATGAGTTCTGAAGCATTTCTTCAAGTTCCCTCTGCACCATTTTTAATCCATTAACTAGTGGTCTTCAGTTTGTTGATGACTTTTTTTTCTTTGACCCTCCTGTTTTGGAACCAGATTGTGACCTGCCGCTCCGAGAGGTTCGTTGTGGCTGATATCCTCCTCCGTTTGTCCTTGGTTATGAATTTGTTCGTGGCGTATTCCCGTTCGAGTTCTTTTAATTGCACCTTGGTGTAAGGCACGCGCTTCTTTCTCCCTCTTCTATAGGAGCTGGCATCTGAGGGATGGGAGACCACGTCTGGAAGACACAGGAGAAGGCAAGTTATACACGGCTCAGAGAGGGCCTGCGCGCAGGAGACAGCTCAATCGGATAACGCGCCTGGAGCGGGCTGCTGTTTGCTACACGCTGTACAATCCGGCCTTCTGCCAAAGCTCGGAAGGGTAGGGGAGAGGGAGGTTAGTTCTGCACTGAAATGAAATCACCCAGAGTCCCCTGGTCACCTCAGTAAGGCTAGCCTGCATGTCCAGCGTGCTTGCTCCCCTCCATCTCCTGCCCAGCTGCCCACACCTTAGCGCCGGACCCAGGGCACAGCGCTCCTGTGCCTGGCTCCTCCAGGTTTGCCCCAAGTCCCAGCACTCGACTCTTCACCAATGAAACCATTTTTGAGAGCGAACAGTGGCAATCTGATGAGAAACAGTGGGGCAATTTCTCAGTTTCAATCAATGTCAAGGGCCAGGGAGGGTGGGGCGCAGGAGAAGAAAGTTAGCTGGGGTCCTCCCGAGCTCCCTCCCGACCACCCTTCACCTACAGAGGGCCAGGGGCCAGCTCAGCCTAGGGGCGGGCGGACAGCGCTGGCAAGCCCGAACAGGCTCCCAGGGGTGCAGCCCCGTTGGAGCAGCCGGGGAAGAGCAGGGGGCCACCCGGGTGACCCGGGCGTGAGCTGCGGAGAAGCTGCAGCAGAGCCGGAAGACCGGGGCTGGAAAGGGGGCGCCATTTACCGGGCAGAGTGGACTTCCAGAGGTGGGGAGGCTGCGCCTGCTCTTTGGGGCAGTACATTTGGCCGTTCCAGCCGTTGGGCAGCGCCCAGGGCTGGTAGCTTTCCATGGGAAGACCCAGGGGCTCGTGGCGAGACTCGCCCGGGCCCCCGAGCCCCGGGACCACCGGCATATCCAGGTAGCCGGGCACGGGCTGGTGGTGGTGGTAAGGCCCGGCCGCGTAGCCCTGGTGGTAGAAGGCGAACTCCTTAGCGCGGGAGCTGAACTCCTCGGCCGCGGGGCCGGCGGTGTCCATGTACTTGTCGGCGAAGGCGGCGGCGGCCGAGGCGGGCTGCGCGCACGACTTGATGGCGTTGGGGTGCGGGCCCATGCGGGCGCACGGGTAGTAGCCGCTGCCGAAGTAGCCGTAGGGCAGCGCCGCCGGCCCCGACGAGCTCTGCGCCGCGGCGGAGCAGGGGCTGCACTGCTTGGCGGCCTCGGCACCCGCGGGCCCCGCCGGCCCGGGCCCGCCCGAGGACGACGCGGCGGCGGCGGCGGCGGCAGCAGCGGCGGCGGCGGCGGCGGCGGCGGCGGCCGAAGGGGGCGCCTCCCCCGGCGCGCTGCTGTAGGCGGCCGCGGCGCCCGGCGCCAGGGGCGCGGGGTGCGCCATCAGGTTGCGGCATTGGTTGGCCGCGGCCGCCGCGGCCGCCGCAGCCGCCGCCGCCACCGAGAAGTTGCCCCCCGCGGCCGCCGCCGGGTGGGGGAAGCCCCCGCCCCCGGCCCCGGCCGCCGCCGCCGCCGCCGCTGCCGCCGCCGCCGCCGCCCCTTCCATGTTCTTGTTGAGCTCGTCGGCCACCAGGCCGCCGCCGTTGTCGTAGAGAAACATGACGGTGGGCTCGATCCAGCGGGGGTGGAGGAGCACGGAGGCTGTCATAGCCCGAGCCGCATGGAGAAGACCCCAGTGGCGCTGTTTTAAAAAGCCCCCAAGAAGTGAAGAGCGCGGGGCTCGGGGCCGGGGCCCGAGCGAGGGGGGCGGATCGCGCCCCGCGGGGTCGCGCCAGGCGGCCGCCCATTGGCCCGCCCCCCGCCCCGCCCCCGGCGTATGCAAAGCGGGCGGCTCCGGGCCGGCTCCGCGCGGGGAACCCGCGGTCCCGGCCGCCGCGCTCCCGGTCCCCCGCGCCCGAGCTCGCCGCGCGGCCGTGCACCCTTCACCCGGGAGAGGCGGGGGCGCTGGCGGGCCAGGAGGAGACGGGGGTCCCGGTTCGGTTTCCCCTTCCCATCCTGTCTCCCTTGGCGGGGAGGGGACGTGGGCGCACCGTTGGGATGCGACCTGAGGCCGTGGGGACAGGTCAGGTAAAATCCTCCTGTGGCCAGGGATGAAGACTGGTGAAGGTGCGACTGGCCTAGGTCAGGCTGGGTGTTTCTGGGGGGGGGGGTTGGCAGCTGTTTTCTTTCCAGGTATCCTGGCGTCTTTCTGAGGGGAGACCACGACGGATATCGTCGCTTTCCGCTTTGACAATGTCTGAATCTGGCTTCCAGGGGAACGGAGGCAGCGTGTTTGCTGCTCGTCGATTCTCGTGGTTGGGCCTGGCTCGGAAGTCCCAGGACATCCCACTGATACGCTTGGGCTGCACTCAGCAGCCCCTTCCTCCCCCTGTCCGCAGCGCCAGGGGACAGTTTTCATGCCCTTGCGTTTAGGCCCACAGACGCAGACAGAACTCATCACACCCCACAGCGACATAGGCACACACACGCTTGAGTGTACACAGTCACATCCACAGTTTGTACAGAGCCTGTTTTTCCGACCTGACCCGGTAACAATTCTTCCTCCTCCTCCAGAGACTTTGAGAAGGAGAGAACACCATTCACCCATGCCCCTGTCTCTCCAGTCGACTGGCTCCTCACGGAAGGGGCTTAAGGAGAAACAAGCCACAGCTGGGCTGCTGGCGGGGACTCCAGGGACCTCGCGAAAGCTGCTCCACAGAGCCTGGGTTGGACCTGACTCTCCAGACATCTGGGAACCCACTATTGGCTTTCATTTTGGGAAAAGAGCAGGGGGCTCTTGGGGAGGGATCACTTCATGCCTTCCCCTCAGGTAGGCACTCAGCCTGCAGAGGGTGCCCGGTGCCCAAGAACTAGCCTAAAAAGCTTTTCCTGTGTGTCTGGGAAACGTGGCCCTTTTCTGGTAGTCCAGGGGGTGCTCGCATTGGAGGAGCCAGGCATGACCCTCCTTGCAGCTGCCATGGTTTGATGAGGGTCCTGCTCTTTGGGGCTAGATATTTCCACCTCTGAGTGTGCAGCCAGGAGCTGGTCAGATGCCCGGAATGGGAAGGAGCATCAAAGTGAAAGTGGGCACTTTCGGGAACATCCGAGCTGGGAACAGTGGACTCCTCTCCATCCAGGCGAACTGGTGAGCAGTTAGGTTTAGACCCGCCGGCCGACCCAGGTTACAGCCTCTGACATCTCGCTTAGTGCTCCATTGCTCCGCTCTCTTAAGCTCCTCGGGCTTCCTTGCAGTGTAGACCAATGACTGGGCTCAGGCTTTTATCTGGCCAGACTCTGGGGTTTTCCCTGACCAGTGTAAGTTTTACCCAGTAAAACCTTCTCTGCTCCCCACTACCTCCCCCACACTGAGTGTGTTCCTTCCCTCTTGACTTTTTAGTAGTTCTGGGTAAATATTGATTTGCCCCCAGTTTACCTTCTCTCCGACTAGCCATTTGCAGACTAAGGAACTGGCCTCTGTAAAGACTTGATTTTTGTGTTACTTTCCGGCCATTTCGTCCTCCACCCTCTTCCTCCCTCCAAGTGGCATTGTAAAACTCACAGTGACAAAGAGACTGGGTAGGGTTCGAGGCCTCAGTTCCTGAGGACTTGAGGGCGGTTTTACGTATGGGTCAGACACGGCTGGAGGCCAAGGTCAAGTTGAAAGTTGCAGTCTAGTCTGTGTGAGAAAACTGCCATAAGCCTGAGACGGAGGCAGCTGTGCGGGCGGCTGCGAAAGGCCCACTGCCCATCTCCCCGCACTCCTAATTCCCTCCCTTTTCATTTGGAATTCTCGTTTCTGGCTGTCTGGCTCCCCAGTATTTTTTTTCCTTGGCTTTGTAGAGTTTTGGGGCGGTGTTTACTGTCTCTTCTTCTTTGCCTCCGCCCTGCTTTTGGCAGGGCTTTAAGTTTCTTCTGTTTTCCAGCCAGTCCCGGAAAAAACGAAAACACAGTTTGGGAAGCCCCCACCGACTCACGCCAGTGCCAGCTCACCTCTGGCCATGATGAGGCTGCTTGTGCCCATGGGGAGGCCACGGCCAACTCCACTTTCTTCCCTCCCCCTCCTACTTCACTGGAGCCGGGAGCCACGCATGCAGAGATTGCCAAAGTCGACTGGGTCCCTCCTCACCAAAAATGGTGAGACAAGATTTCATCTTGTCTGCCGAGGAGTCACAACCAGGTTTGTCTGGGACAGAAGGCGCCGGGAAGGGAGGGGAGGAAGGCTTTGGGTTGTGCCTCGGAATCACTTGGTTTTGCTTCTCACACATGGCGCCCCCACCAAGGAAGGGCTCAGGCCCAAATTATTGAGATTTATGTTTCCTTATCATCTTTTTTAAACTCTGAAGACATGGTTACTTAAAGGGAGGCGGCCTGCTTGTTCTCCTCTCTCAGAGCACGACATGTATGTTGTGCTTTTTCTGTCAGGTATGTCAGTGGCGTCTGGGCAGGCTTTCACTATTTTTAAGTGTCTGCATGTCCTGCTAAATATTGAGTTGTAGCCATCAATCAGTGAGAATAGCTGATATAATTATGAGTTCTAGAATAATTGCAGTCTGACTTTCTAGAATTTCTACTTACTTTGAGGCTAGAATAATCCCCTTCTCAGTATTTCACTGTTTAAGACAAGGGGTTCAATAATGGTCCCCAGGATGGATTCTTATTCCACCAGGCAATCACCAGACTGGCTTCCTGAAGAAAAAGAGAAGTCTAGAAGTCCGGAGGGCAATACAGACTGAACTGTGTTCTTAGATACAAGCACAGATCCTTCTTTCCCCAAAAGCAAGGTCAAGGCTTGCTTGCCTGCCCATCTAGTGGTCTCTGATCTCAGCTGCCCCCTGGTTTTTGTCCCCTATGCTCAGGAACTCTTATAGGATTACAAAGAAGGGCTGTCAATTTAACAGTTTCATCCCCAGACTTTCCGAGGGGTAAGCTGAGGAAGACAGGGCACACACTGGGCTGTTCGGCGGCAGCGGCCGCTTGAACAAGAGAGCCAAGCACGGAGCTGTGTGGCTGGATGTGGATGGAAGAGGCTGCGGTGTCCCCAGAACCTGCCTGGTGCCCCCAGGATTTTCTGGAGTCCCCCTGGGGGGGCAGTAGGGGGCAGAACCTGAGAAGGCTGGCTGCCTTTTGTTCAAGGGTGAGAGATCTTTTCTCCTGCCCTTAAACACCCTGAGGTGGGCCAGGGACCCCTGTAGGGCTCCCGCTTCCCCACAGCCTCCCACAGGAGAATGGAGCTAGGCTGGGGTCTCTTGTGTGGAGGACGATGCTAGTTTGGGCCATGGGGCCCTGGGCTCCCAGGGTTGGAAGAGAAAAGGACAAAGGGAAACCAGGTTTTAATTGAGTTTGATTTTCATTTGCAAATGAAATTTACCTGCTATCACTTTAACTCGGAGGAGACTGTCAGCGCTGCTCCCTGGCATTACCTCCTTGCATCTATCCAACATTAGGATAAACATTCTTTGGTTAGTTTTAAAGACACTTTGTATTTCAGGATATTCATGTGTTTCTAATGTATCCAAGCAGCTTTACGAGCCACATTTGCAGAACATCTTAACCCTCTCTCTTCTACCCAGGCGGAGGACTGGGGATGTGGAGATAATGGCAGAAGAAAGACCAGGAGGTGGGGGTTGACAGGCTGAAGCTGGCTAGAAAGGAAAGCGGGGAACCCTCTCCATCAGGGTTTGACTTCAGAATCCTCACTGGAGCACACCATTTGGGAACAGCACACATGAGGGAGTGCTGGCTTTATGGTGTACTTTTTCAGGTTCACACCACTATTCCCATCAGGGTAGAACTGTGTAGGCTCTTTGCTTAAAGGGAAAAGGTTGGTCTTGAAACCCGGGCAAAGCCGGCGGCTGGTGAGCAGGGAAGAGGGTGCCTTCTGTCATCCGCTCAAGCTTTTTGTGTGAGGTGTTTGCACATTGGAAGGAATAACAAGGTACTGAAAGGCTCAAGGCTGTGGGGACAGTTTTGGGCCATGAAACACTGCACTGTAGCGACCAAATACTAACTCAAAAAAAGGAAATGTAAGGCCTGGGAAGACCCACGCAGAACCCTTCTTACCTTCAGCATCCCTGCTCAGGGTGCGTTTTGTGAGCAGCAAGGTTTTAGAGCCACAGCTCTCCGATGCCTGCCCGGTTCCTTCTCTCACCACAAAGCCACTAGTGCAAATGGCTTCACCAGGCACCACCCTATCCTGTTTTCTCCAGAAAGCTCCTAAGAAGGCAGGACGGTGATCCCCAGAGTTAGGTCCGGGGGTTCCATGCGCAGCGCTCTCACACCCGCACAGCGGCTGCCTGCCGGCGGCCCCCCTCTCCCCAGGGCAGGCGTACATTTCCAGTGCGAGAGAGCGCTGGGCCTGGGAGACCTGGCCATGAAGGGATCTGGTGACTTGGGCGGTGGGAGAGCTCACTGGCTCTTCACCAGGACCTGGAAATGCAATCTCCACTAAATGACCGACCGGTCTGGAAGGAGGGAAACGAGCTTCTGGGAAATGACGCTCCACCATCAAGAGGAGCCTCTTGTTGCGCGGTGCGGTGCGTGGCCAGGCTGGCTGCAGGACCCCAGCCTGCTGGACTGCCCAGCCCTGGCCAGCAGGGAGTGAGCTCGCCGTCACTGGCCTGGGCGTTGGGAGAGCGCGGGGCGGCAGGCCTGTGCAGCTGCTAGAGAGGCGAGGAGTCTGCACCCAGCGCTGTCTGTCCTCTCACTGCCCGAAAAGAAACCTACTGCCGCCCCCACCGTAACTCCACGCTCACATCCAGCAACAAAACAGGAAACCAGCATGGGACTGTGGATTCTTTACAGCAACGAATACACTGAAGACCTTGGAGCGCTTGAAGGAAATGGGTTTGCATGTCAGCTGGTCCCGTCGGGCTGTGGCTTTCTCCTCCGCGGAAACCAGCGGCGGCAGCCAGAGGCCTGGGCGCCGGAGCCCGGCTCGGCCCAGAACCCTGAAGGCCTCCATGCCCCTGGTTTGGGCTGCGAATTCTTACCGTACAAAGCAAAGGAGGAAGGGGAACTCTCCAGCACAGCCAGGAGGAAGGGGGACCCAGGACCCCTTCAAGTACACACTGAGGTGTAATCAGACTTTTACAGGCACTTTATATATTGTATTCCTAATGATGTGTGCGCCTCGACATCCCCGCACAGATCCACACATCAGAACTCTGCACACAGGCAGTGAATGTACACATACAGTCCACGGGGTGAAATGCAAACCTTGTGAGGGCTCGGAGAAAGAATCCTCACCTTGTCAGACTAGCCCGGTGACATTGTTCCGGGTAGCTGATGCCTCTCTCTGCCCAATCCGATTTTTCCAGCCACTCGTCAGTCGTTCCTTCTTCCCAGGCTTTGTACTTATATACACCTGTCCTCAGTGGAAAGTGAGCCCCCAGAGGCATTTGCTAGGCTTGGGTGTCACCCCCAGAACCTCTGGCTAGCTCTGGGGACACTCACTGCGCTGGTTTGGAGCACCTCATGTAGCAACTGCCACCCCTTTGTCCCAGGGCTGATGTCCTGCTTGGCCCTCTGCTCAGGGAAATGAAGCAGCTCAATAAAAGCTTTTGATATTAGTTTTCATAGACATTTCCACTGTGGTGAGGGGAGCCGAGTACAGGAGCTCCACTGGTCAATCCTCAAACTTGGGTTTGGATACTTGGTTTACGGGCTGGGAAAGGGAGCTTGCAGGAAAGAAAGCGCTGGGAACGGAAACGGCAAAGGCGGGCTGGTTCCAGAGAAATGAAGCAAAAGAAAAGAAAAAGGATGTTTTCTGTTCCTGGAAAATGAAGATTAAATGGGTAACTCCAGATGCCACCTAACACATCACCTTCTATTTTTTTAAGCCTCATTTGCACAACACAATTTTAAAAAGCATGAAGGAAATATCCAAGTACATAGGAAAGTACAACAAACCCCTGTACACCCAACTTCTAGCTTCAGCCTCTGTCATCTTTTTTGCTTTGCATGTTTCAGCATCTACTCCATCCTTTTAACTAACGTTTAAAATTAAATCCCAGACATCAGATCGTTCTACTCTCAACATAAGATTGTTGAGGATATATTATTTCAAGAATGAGAAAAAGGACTTGAACTTGAATAGTTCCAATTATACTCTAGAAGCAACTGAAGGTTCCAGCCAGGAGAAATATGGACAAAATGGAGTGGCAACTGTGGTTCTACCTTCTCTGAAATTTTACGTGGCTCTTCTTTATTTTTAAAAAGCATGCATATTGGAGATTTACATTTCTCTTTACTAAGAACAAATCATCTTTTTACTGAAGTTTTAATTCACTGCCTCAGCGCTTTATTGTGTCTTGAATTAACACTTATTAGTGTGCAAAGGACTATTTTACCATTTTCAACACATCTCCTCCCTGGTAGAAACTCTGAAGAGATTTCTAAGAATTAAAGAAGGAGGAAAAAATTTGTATTAGATTTATATCTCATCAGAGTGACCACAGCTTTTAAGAAAAAAAATACAATTCTGTGTATTATTAAAAATATCTCCTCCATAATGATTCTTTTAAAAAGAATTAATAAAGACGATCATGATTTTCTTGTTTGGTTTTGATTTGGTGGTCTGACAAGGGCATTGTCTTCCTCAGTGAACTGAAGGTGATTTCACTAAAGGGTTGGCAAGTTTAGAAACTAAGGAAAAACAGAAACCAAAAGCACCAACCAAAAAAGCAATGCACCAAATTTGACAAGACTTATTCCAGTCAGCTAGTTAATAAGTTCTAACCCTGGTCTTCCTTTCCCTAGCTGAGGGTTAGATGGTTCATGGTTCCTTAGTTACCTTTTTTTTCCCCCCCCTTTTTTAGAGTTGTTAAATATTTGGGATGATTTTATACTAAATGTATAGAAAAAGAGCAATTTGGCCAAACTCATAAGAAGTATGTAAAATAAGAGAGGAATTTACATACATGTATTTTATATCAGTCTCCAGCAATTCAACTACAAGTGGCAAAAGCCTCAGAAATGCTTCCCATGCCTCCCCAAATTGCAGCTTGTGGGGCTCTAGCAAGAACAAAAGCTCCTACCCGAGCCTGGGCAGCAGCCACTGTTCGATGAGTGTCCCGGATGCAAAGATGGAGTCCATAGGGTGAAAGCTTGGGTCAGGGTCTGGGTCAGGGTGGAGACTTGTAGAAGTGAGAATATTCCAAAAGGAGAAGAGGAAGGGAAAAGAGACAGAATAAACCAGCTGAGACAAAGAGGAAAAGAAGAGGAAAGCAAAAGAGACAAGAAATAATGAAACATCCATTCCAACAAAAATTTAAGCCATGGCAGCCCAAGGAAGACCTGCAGAAGCTCAGCAGCCCAGCTCTGCTCAAGCTTCCTCTTAGCTGGAAGCCTCCCTGTGATCTCTGTAACCATACAAAAATAACCTGGTCTTTCAGAACCTGATTAGGGCCCCAGGGTTAAATGTAAGATTAAACTTGCGCCTGTACAGAGCCCCAGCCTGTGCCTTCTGGCTGGTATCAACTTTGGAGGCATAGGTCGGGAGCTAGTTGGGGACAACCCTTCAAGCCTGCTAGCAATTATGTGCTCTCAGCCACTTTTAAGAAGGCCATATTTCTTTACATTTTTAGGATCTAATGTGAGGTTATGTCGGGTCATGGAACCCTCGGCTGGTGCAAAGTAATTTGATGTCACTGAGAGCGAGCAGACTCATTTGTCACCCTGAGGAACAGAAGTCTTGAAGCTTATGTTGAGAGCAGGGCTGAGGAGATTTGGCAAAAGAGGGGGTAGGGTTGTGGTAGCCAGCTAGAAATCCAGCTCCAGCCTCTCCAGGTGCAGGGCACCGGTTTTCTGAGAGTCTTCTATGGGACTGGGAGGAGGAAGGGAGCAGCTCTGTGCCTTATACCAGCCCCTCTGAGCTCAGCATGGGACTTGGGTGCTCCAGGCCCTGGGATCCTGGGTTCTTTTGCAGTCCAGCTCTCCAGTTTTCGTTCCCTGACATTGGACCTGGTTAACCCAGCTGCAGACCTTTCCCTGCTGTCCACCCGCCCACTGTTGCTTCAGTAGTCTGGAGCTGATTCAGTGAAGCCTAAGGGAGTCTTCCTACCAGAGGGGATCGATTTCATCCAGTCTTTAAATGATGGGGATGGGGTGAGGACAGAAGGACCCGTAGATCTAGCAATGTAATTTGCAGTGTGATGAGAGCTGGCTGATTCTCTGAAGAGCTTCAAGATAGTTTGCCTAGAATGTTTCCGTCCACTAGTCCACCATTTCTATTACTTTCAAGCTTAGTGGGTAAAGATGAGGATAATATAAAGCAGGCTTAGCTCCCTGAAGCATCCTTTGCAAACTAGAGTCTATGCCTTAGGGAGGAGTACAGGTAGGTGTTGGTGAGGGACTCTGATGGACCAAATGAAGAGAGAAGAAGCCATTTCCTGTGGCCCTAAGCAGAAGGGGCCCTGAGATTCTGCACAACCTGGGGAAAGGGTGTGGCTCCTCCGAGGGCGATTCTTTGTAGCCATTTGCAGTTCCTTGCAGCCCTGGCCCCAAAGGGCTGAAAAGTCTCACCGGAGCTACAGTTCTCTTCTTTAGGACCAGTCATGGCTCTCTGATGTCCTAAAATTCTTATATTGTAATAAGCGGCAATGTCCTTTGGTCTGTATTATCCAGAAAAGCAGCACCCTGATACCACTTGACAATTTTGGGATAATATTAGGCCAATAAACGGAGAGAGAAGGGAGAATTCAGACCAGAAGTCCCCCAGAAAGAGGCCTTCACTGGACACAAGGGAAACCAGATAATGCAGAAGAAATGCTGGTCATCTTTAAGGCCTGGATGAAGTGCTCTGTCATCTTAAAGGTTAGGAGCCACTGCTAGGGATGGGTAGGGCAGTACAGTAATGGCCGCAGACATTGCTCCAAATGTGGCTCCATTTCTGGAGGTCATTAGAGATGGGCTGGCAGAGGTACCCTGATCTGACCCAAAGGCTCCACGACAGGGATGGGGTAGAAATGCTGGCTGTGTCCCTGGGAAAACTGCAGCTTGAGGCCTCTGGCCTCACCTGGCTTCTGCTGCAACCTGTTGGTTCCCAGAACCACTTAGAATACTCGACAAAGACTCATACATGGGTTCCCAGGGACTACGGCTTCTCCAACGTGGGGTTGGACCAGAATCTGAGACCCCTGGGTCCTGTGGTTAGCAGCTATTGGCACTTCAACCTGGAAACAAAGCCGAGGACAGCAGACGTGTCCTCTCAAAGTGGAAAAGGTGCTTCTGTCTAGAGTGCAGGGTGGTCCCCGTCCTGGAGTCTTTAGGACAGCAGACAAGGCCCTTGGGTGTTAAAAGGATCGCCAGAGAAAGGGGCTTTTCGTTGCTTTCCGACACTCAGGGCAGCTGTGGTTGGGCGAGGATGCTCACAGGAAGCCGTTGCAGTTGCAATCTCTCCCCACTAGATGTCTTCCCAGTTAATTGGAATTGCAAGGCGATGTCTCTGTTGGTCCTCAGACTCTATTTCCCCTGCTGCTTTTTGAAGTCTGGTGTTTCCTTATGAAAGCAAACCTTTTCCTTTGTTTCTTACTCCCGGGTCTTTGCCCCGCACTCCACATTCTGGCTCTGAAAGTCAACCAGAATCAAACGCTGGCTCCCTGCGGGCCTGCGTGGGACGGCTCACGCCATTGGAATCTTTTTATGACCTTTGATGTGTTTAAATAACATGGCAAGGCTGAGCACACACCTCGGATTAAACTTTAATCAGCTGCAGTCAAGGTCGCCCAGGTGGTAAATGCGTTTCCTCCAACTTCTGGAGAACACTGTGGGGTCCAAGGTCTGGGGGCACAACTCTTAGGCCCTCCGTGCCCTCCTGCCTCTACCCAGGCCTGGTTGGGGCCCAAAACTGAAGCCTCCCCATCGAGCTCCAAAGAGGACTGAGGAAACAGGACTGGAGGTGGACACTCAAAATAGGCTAATGACCAGGGCACAGTTTTTAGAGGAGAACAATTAAAAAATTCCAAGAGATGCTTCCAATTTTCCCTGACTTTGGCTGACGCCCCAAAGTCACTATGGCCCCTTGATGCTTTCTCCCAGTGTGCTCTGCTAGTCTGGGAGGGAAGGGTCTTCTGGTAATGATAGCAAAGGCAGCTTTGCTCGTTGTAAGGAACATCACCAAGGATGAGGTTAGGATCAAGAAGCCAGCTCTAGTGGCCCTTCTGTGTGTCATGCCGCTCAGGGTTAGCTTTAATTCCATCTGGCTGACTCACTGGGTCCTACCGTAACTTTCTGAGCCCATACACCTGTCATGGAGACTTGTCTTGGGCCATGTTTAAGAAAACACCCAAGGACAGTGCAGCATGTATAGTACCCAGCTGCTTAAAAGTCTTGTCTGAAAGGACAGACATGTGGCAGTGACTTCTCCTGGGAAGAATTGGGGGTCAGAGGGTTGGAGTGAAATATTCAACTTTTCCCCTGTAAATTCTTTTTACTTTACTTGTGAAATGCACCAACTGTAGGTGTCAGCGATTGGGGTTGCCTTCCTAACAGGGAGGCCCCGTGCATTTCAGAGCCCAGCACCCTTCTGGGGAATTTTCTGTAGCAGCACACTGAGATTCAAGGCAGAACACTGAAATGAGATACCCTAAGTCTAGGACCTTAGCCTTACAGCATCAACTAAGACTCTCACCCATTGTCTCAAAATCAAGTAAAAGCTTGATTTTTAATTTTCTTCCAAGCCCTGGGTGCCAGAAGCTTGATGGGCAGCGCCCTCACATCGTCCACTAGAGAGAGAGTCCTGCAGCTCATAGCCACGGTGGGAATATCATTATATAGTAAATATTTTTTGTGTATATATTTAGTTTATCAACATTTGTTTCCTAGCTAGTTCTGGGGATAGAACACAGGCCTTCTCACACGTTAAGCTAAGCACTCTACCTTGGAGGTACAGTCTCAGCTCAAGATTTACGATTTCTTGTCTTCACGTGTCAAGATGCTTCAGATACTAAAAGGGGGGAGGTGCTGACCTCTTGAATTAGAGACAGTATCATCACTGACTAAAATTTAAAACTTCTCGGAGCCTTTAGGGAGCTAGTAATACTCTATATCTTGATCTTTGTAGTAGTTCCACAAGTGCATAGATATATAAAAACCAGTGAGCTGGGTGCTTAAGATTTGTATACTTGCCTTTATGTAAGTTATATGGCAATAAAAAAACTTTTTAAAAAGTGCTTCTCCATAACGACCTGTGAAGTAAGTCCCGAGGTTGTTATAATCATCTCCATTTTACAAACCAGGCAACTAAGACTCCAGGGACGCTAGAGTCCCAGGCTTCACGGATGAACATAACCACCGAGCTTCCCCCTCCGAGTCGTGTCCGCACTTCCTTCTGCGGCAGATTTCTCAAGTGGCGGGATGAGGGCGGTTTGGAGGCAGGAGCGCCACAAGCTGCTTCTCCAGACTCTTTAGTCTTGGGGGGGGGGGCGTAGTTAGCGAGAGTGTGTAGACGGCTTGGTACAATGAGGCCTAAACTACCCTGCGCACGCCCCTGGAGGGAGCCGCCCTGAAGGGCTCCGAACATACCTTCTTCAGCGTATTCCGCGCATCCCTGCCGACACCCGCTTGGGCCGAGCGAGGCCCAAGAGATCTCTGCAGGTGCGGCGCGTTCTCTCGGTGACACCCCACACCCTGCGGCTGCAGCCCGCTGGCCTGGGCCCCAAAAGCACCTGCGAAGGGAATAGAGGTGTCCTAAAATGACGGTGGCTGCAGTTAGATGGCTGCGGACGTAGAAATCAGTTGTTATTTATTCCAGGCACACAGTTGCAAAAGGCTTCCAAAAATATCGAGCTGAGATATTTTATTGTCCAGCTTGTCTGCAGCCCGTAATTATGCATTCAAGATGTTTAATGTGCGCACTTGCATTAGCCGCTTTCGCTGGTGAAAACTCTAGCTGGGGGCGGGAGAGAGGCGAGTCTGGAGATAATTATGTCTTACAGTCGCAAACATTATTCTGCTCTTACTGTAAATGGCCCCAGCTACCTTTATGAGAAGCAAGGAAAACCTGGAGAACGAGTCGCAACGTTTTCATAAGGCAAACTAGATTTTTTGTCCCCCCTTTTTCTCTCTCTCCCGGGTTGTTCGAAGTATTTGACGGATCGCTTTTCCGGTTGAGAGCAGCCGGCAGAGCAGCGCGCATGGCCTGAGCCTGGGCTGGGGCATCTGAAGCATCCTTCGCAGGCTACCCTCCTCCATCCCCAGCCCCGCTGCTCGGCTGCTCGGTGGAAATCAGACCATCAGCCGCAGCCCTCGGCCGGTGAGCAGTGCTCACAATGGAGGACTGGACCTCGCTGGCGTGCGGGCCCGCTCAGCTCATACAAGACTGACCTGGAATGAACTTGCTATTCTGGGTCCCCAGTGCTGCGGGGCCAGGACAGCTGGGATGGGGGACCCCGCCTCCACCCCCGGGCCATCACGTCCCTGCCCGGCCACGTCCATCCTCAGGGAGGACAAAGCGTGCAAAGGGAACCTTGTACGGTCTTTGCTGCACGTTCCTCCACCGACGACCCACACTTGGGGCCCCACGTGCGGGCTGCGACGCGGCCCGCCGCTTAGCGAGAGTGGCCAGGGCGAGGACCGCAGGCTGTGGCGGCGGCAGGGCCCTGGGCGGCAATGTGCGTCTTTGCAAGTCAGCCGCATAACCCTAGCCCAGCCCCAAATTTGCATCTCAGCTTGGGCTTTTTGGACAAAAACAAAGCCTAGAAGTCCGAAGTCCGGTAGGGGCGGCGTTCAGCCTCAGTGTCCGGAAGAGGCACCTCTGATTCTGGCCCCCATGGAGGGACAAACTGGAGCTGTGCCCTCTGAGGCAATAGCAGTCCTGGGCGCTCGCCCGAGGGCTTCTTTGCCGGAGGCAGGCACCCGCTGGGCCCGGCTTCCCTTCATGAGACCTTCTGCCACCACGCAAGGTCCTCTTTTTCTCCATAGAAAAAGATCAAATTTTGAAACTCATTTAGACCACTGACTTGAAACAAAACAAAACAATATGAAACAAAACGAAACAAAACAACTCTGGGCGCTCCTTGCATGCTGTGGGGAACCTAAGAAAATCTGTGTGAGGTCCATGGCGCGTTTTTTGAGGCCTGGCAGCGCTCATGAGGCCTTAGGCCATAGAGAATAAGCGGGTGTGGATGATGAAATCCCAGAAGGAGAAATGCTCACACAGAAAAGAAAACAAAACCTAGCGGACTTGATTTGCTCCTGCTCCAAAAGCATCCTCCAAAGTGTCGCTCTCTGGGCTGCAGTTACTTGGGCTTGGCATCTGGGGTCCTTACCATCCGCTAATGGTGGGGGAGACCCACAAGAGGAGACAGATACTGCCATTCTCCATCTGAGAATGCAGGCTGTAGCCACAGTTGGATAGAGCTTGTGGAGGAGTTGAGTGGCTGCTTCTTGTCTCCAAAGTAAACCTCCTACTCTGAGTGACTCTGCCTAATAAAGTTTCCCAAGATTCCCCAAACCTGGAGGGGAAATAGCTGGGAACAGATAAAAACTTATAAAAACTTATATAAAACAGATAAAAACTTTAGCTTCCCAGCAGCTAAATAGCTGGGAACAGATTAAAACTTTCAGCCTGGTATGGTGCTACACATCTGTTATCCCAGCACTTGGGAGGCTGAGGCAGGAGAACTGTCACAAGTTTGAGGCCAGCCTGGGCTACATAGTGAGTTCAAGGCCAGACCCTGTCTCAAAAAACAATCAAACAAAAATCCCAAGAAAACAAAACTTCCCCTTGTTCTTTCGCCCCTTCACGAGTCCCATTCCATTCCCTTCTCTTGCCGCCCAAGGGAGTTAGGCCGGCAGGTGCATTTGGCTTTGCTCGTAGGCCCCATCTGGATGGGATGCAGAGTCTGGAAAGTTTGAGAAATGGTCTCACTGATAGCTCAGTTTTCAGGGGCCCTAGTGGGGATGACATCCAAAGCCTGAAAAACTGGAACCATATTCAGTATCCCACAAGCTTGTGGCCTGACAGCCCAAAATATGCTGTCTTCTGCCTTGAGGTTCTTCGCTGTGTAAGAAGTTACTCAGAATTTCCTAAGCAGAAGGGACTCCAGGGGAAAAGTCTTTGTGTCTAACGGTTTCCTGGTTCAGTTCAAAATCGTGCTCAAGGGATGGGGTTGTCATGAGTCCTGTTATTGCTGTCATACATATAATTTTCCATCCCTCTCCCTTTCTCACATAGATCTCGGGTTTCTAAACATCTTCTTGGTGATCCAGTATGTGATCCTGCCATGGGAAGTGAATGTGTTCAGGGCCTTCCTTGTCCTCCTCTGCCTCTGTTCTCCAGTCCCCTCCTGGGAGCACTGAGAGACACACAAAGGCCCAGGCAAATCTCTGCTGTTGGAAATGACTCTGCCTGGGACACAGAGTCCAGAAATGGTGAGTGGTTTCTCGGCAAAGCCTGCTGGGGTCTGGGGCCGAGGAAGGCCACACAGGGCTGCCAGGACTGTGAAAGGGCCTCCCTTGCAGTTGCATCTAACCAGGAAAAGAATTTTGGACTCTGGGAAAGTGTGTGAACCGGGTCACCTGGAAGACCAGCCTAGGTTGTCCAGTTCCCTAGACCCCCCGAGGAGGGATTCTCTGGCTGGGAGTGCTTGTTGCCAATTTCAGTTTCCAGATTTGGTTTTCCTTCCCAGGAAAATTGGAGCCGCGTTTAAATCTTTTCCTAGAAGCCTCATGCTCATTCTTTGGCTTTCTGGTTTCTATTAGCCAGGGACTTCATGTAAGATAATCTGGGTTTCTCCCTCTGACCTCTGAAACATGTAATTTGGGGGAGATACTGTATTTAAAATGCCAGTCCCAGTAATGAGCCCAGCTTAGCAGTGTGAGCTCCCACCCTCCCCTTAATGAACAGAGCTGTCGAGAAATAATTTCACTTTGATCTAGTTTGTGACCTGAGTTTTTGGCTTAAAGAAGACTGGGCAGCTAATTGGATTCTTCAGTTGCCTTTAATCTCTACCTCAACACTTGGAACCTGACCAAGCTGAATTAAAACAAGTCTGATAAACAAGATGTAGCTGGCTCCCAGGTTAACAGCAACAAGAAAAGCCACCCCCCTCCACCACCAGCACGGTGGGGTTTAATGATCACAGCGTGGTTGGCACCTCACAAAAACCATGAGGCTGTAGGCCCCCAGAACCTGGAGCACGGAAGTCTTCAGAATCCTTTTCTCCCTCCTTTCCAACACCCTGGATGTGGCTTAATTAGAAAGGAAAGGAGGGGTGGAGGGAGATGGGGAAGAAAAACTTACAGTTGGTGGAAGAGGCAGGGTTGGGGGTTCATCTCAAGGGGAGGCAGGACGTCCAGAAGACTTCGTTCCCGGGAGAGGAAGCCAGCCAGGCCAGGCCTTTGAGGGCCGGACAGTAAAGATTACAATTTGAATTTCCAACTGTGCTCCAAGAGTGAGGGGATGCAGGAGGGAAATAGGATATGAGGGGCAGGGTTATACAGCCTGAGGGGCTGGGGATCATGGGTTTTATTTAATCTTTTCAGATGCCAGGGTTTTGTGTGGAAGCAAAGTAGAAAGAGGAAGGGGTGTGCTGGCAACTGGGAAAGATTCTCTTGGGCTCCCCTCCTGAGGCCTCGGTCTGCTTTCTCCCTTCAGAGATGGAGGATCCCGGAGAGTGCTTCTTTTAAAGTGTTCAGCTTTGCTCTCGGCCAGAATTTCTCACTGGATACTATTGACATTTTTGGCCCAGATAATTTTTTGCTGTTCTGCACATTGCAGGATATTCAGCGGCCTCTTTGGCCTCTAGTAACTAGACACTAGTAGAACCTACTCTAGTTTTTGCAACAACCATTTCTCCAGACACTGCTAAAAGTCAGCTCGTGGGCAGAGTCACCTCCAATGCAGAACTGCCAGTTTAGGGCTCTATGACAGAGGCATTTCTTGGGGGAAAAAAATGGAGGAGTTGGCCTGAAATCAACTTTGTAGTTTTCAGAGAGGTGTAGGAGAATGGTGGGGTTATTTTTTTTTTCTTCCTTTGGGGCATGTAGTCCAGACTTAGAACACAGTGAATCTTGTGTGTGTGTGTGTGTGTGTGTGTGTGTGTGTGTGTGTGTGTGTGTGTGTTAGAATAAATGCTGAGTGAGAAGGATTCAGGTCTTACCTTTCCTATAATATTGACTACAAGAAAGCTTCTTTCCTTGTCATGGCCTGGAAGTGGGAAGCAGCGAGACCAGGCTTCTGGGCAACCTGTACAGATGAGTGAGGTTGTCAGTGAGAGGAGAGCTTGCTTCTTGGGTATGGGTAAGGGGCAGCCTGTAAGATGCTGTTAGGCAGATTCGTATTCAGTGAGCACTTTTATAACTCTGCACTTCTTTCTTCCCTCCGGCTCTGGGACTCAGCCAACTTGACTTTGAGCAATCTCCTCTCACCTAAACTTTCTGGAATTTCTTCAAGTCCAGGAAAGAGTGATTTTTACATAATTTATTGAACAACTTGGCACGACTATTATGCTGATGGAAAATAATTTTTGAAATAAAAAATTTACCACAGTCTAGCCATCTCAACCAAATTCTTTCATTCTTTCTTTTTCTTTCTTTTCCCTTTCATCTCTCTCTCTCTCTCTCTCTCCCATTCTTCAGCTAATAGCAGAAGAGATGATTTATTATACATGTGGTACACTCGGCCATAACTGAGTACAGAAGTAGTCCAGCAAAGGTCAGGGCAAGAGACCCACGGGGACTGCTTTCATTATGAACAAGGTGGGTCTCTGTGGTGGTCTCAGCAATCAGATGGGGATGAAGTTCCAGCCCATCGAGACACATTCTAGACAGCAGCATGCAGCCCAACAACTTGTACCAGAGCCCTTAGCCATCAGCCTTCCTCACTTCTGTTCCATTGGCCTCCCTGGGTGTACACGCTGTTTTACTTGGACCTCTGCCTCGCCTTTTCTTCTGTGCTGCCATCTGTACATTCACTCCTTTCTCCACTTTGCTCTTGTGGTGTGGAGGTTTCTGAGAAATGGTGCTAAAGCCGAGAGCTAGAGTGCTCTTTCTCAAATGTGTCCCATACAACACAAATGAGGAACAATAGGTTGATTCAAAAAGACAGTTTTATTAGGCTTGAATAGCAATAATGATATCAATCATAATAGATTAGGTTTGTGATATTCCTTACTCAGCGTGGTGCTAAGCATTGAACACCAGGCCTTTTTCCTGAGCTTCATTCCTGGGCCTTTAAAAAAATTTTTATCTTTTATTTTGAGATAATATCCTTAGAAGTAGCTATATTGCCCAAACTTGGCCCAAATTAATGATCCTTCTACCTCAGGCTCCCAGAGTGTTGGCAAGCTGCTGTGCAAGGTGTGTGATCTTTATATATGTAGATTTCCCCTCTAGAAAGGGTTACAGTTCTTTAAGGCTGGCAAAGTACATGTGGGAGTCAGTCTTCATTTATTATCTAGGTGTTTGACAGAAAGCACTCCTTGGGTGGTGCTGTGGGAGTGCTAATTACTTTAGAGGTATCACATTTAACCCACTCACAGCTCTAAGAACTATGAAGACCGGCTCTCTCTCCGAGAGAGGGAGAGAGAAGCCAAGTCAGGCTTACCCGACAGTCACCCAGTCTGAGAGGGAGCGCCCTGGGACTGGACCCTGGCGTGGACTCAGCGCCCCCTCCTTTTGGTGTGTGGTATTGAACCCAGGGCCTCACACAGGCTAGCGAATAGGACCACTGCGCTGCACTCCCAGATTGGAGTCTGTATTTTCAATCACTCTTGTTAACATCCTGGGAAGGGACAGAGGCCCTCAGAACAGCTACCAGCTGAGTGGTCATCTCCCTGCTGAGCACGCAGCCACCTCCCTGGAGCCTCCCTGGAGCCAGCTTGGGGGCCAGACTCTGTCAACAGTGGGCCTATTAATAGAAGCTTTTCTGATTACCGAGAGTAAGTTATGAGAAGTGTAATGCATATCCCTGGTATTTACTACCTCAGAAACAGGAGAGGTAATGAGGAGGGAAGGTTGTAATTGTAGAAAAACATCCATTCTACTAACAGAAATCAGTGGCAGCCAGAGACATTCCTCCTAGGTTCCTGGTCCCACTGGTGGCCCCTCCCCCAGGCTCCATTCAGGCAGGAACCCCCGGAAGCAGAAAGGGCCCTGTTACAGGAGTCACTAACTTGTCACCATGACTAGGGTGAATATGGCCTCAGTCTTGTGGGTGGGGTGGTTACTTTTTAACCAGCTGTGGACTTGGGGAGGGACTGCAGGGCCTGGGTGGGGAGGTTGGAGGTGGGGCCTGGCTGACTAGCTATAGCGCGCATGGCCTCCCTGGAAGAATAGACATTTATTCAGGCAGCAAAGCTTGGCGCTAGGCATTTAACTCAAGCCTTAGCAGCCTGTAAGTATGTGCTTGTGTGGGTTTGTATGCGAGAGAAAGACCTGGTGACTCCTCTCGACAAAGGTTCACAGGCTGAGACCAGAACTCCAGAGGGGAGTAGCATGAGCATCGTGCTGAGAGGGCTGTGGGGTCTGGGTGAAGAGGAGCCAAGGCTGAGTGCTCATCTTGGGCTAGAAAGTGTCTCTGACCTAGGTAGGCAGAGAGAGTTATTTCAGCTGGAGATGAAGGGGAACATTGCACACAAGCACTAAACAGCTAAAGTTGGAGAGGAAAAGAAATTTAGTCCAGCACCTACTATGTGCCATATGCTATACTTTGTAGTGATTATCTAACTGGAACCCTACTGCAGCCCTATGAATTGGTTCTTTATGCCCATTTAATAGATGTCAAAACCGAGACAGTCAGTGACTGGTGTAAGTCCCCCTAGCTGGATGGCAGAGAGCCCTTCCCTTTGGCTACTCTGAACAGTGTCTACAGAAAGGAAAGAAAGGCCTGCAGTGCCTGCCCTCATCCAATCAAGGGAACCGTCATTGGGAGGCTTTTGGTTGTAAGCTGTTTTTTCTTCATTCTGGGAATTGAACCCAAGGCTTTATGCATGTTAGGCAGGTGCTCCACTACTGAACTATATCCCTAGTCTTTTTTATTTTGAGACAAGGTTGTACTAAATTGTCCAGGCTGGCCTGGACCTTGGAGATCCTCCCACTTCAGCTTCCCTAGTAGCTAGGATCACAAGTGTGCACCACCACACCTTGTTGTTAGAAGATTCATATGAGAAAAACTTGTGCTCCTCTTATATTTTTGTATCTTTCCTCTGTCAATTCCATTTTCATCATAGGAAAACATCTGATAGTGATAGTATTTTTTTTCCCCATTCTCTGGGGCAGGTCAGAGGGCACTGTCGCTTGGGACAGGGGAGAATCCTGTGGGGTATTAACATAAAGTCACTGAATGAATGGGCAGGCAGGGCTAGGCAAGGGGTCTTGAGAAACTCAAGCCCCAAGGGCCCAAGCTACAGGCCAGAGAAAAGGCTGCCCAGGTAGGGTGAGGCCTCCTCTAGACCTGACTGGCTGCCTCCTGAGGGCTTTGGGGCTTAAGTGGGTGTCTCCGGTATCAAGGGTTCTCCACCCTGCCCTGCGCCCAGGGTGTCAATGTGGAACCATAACCTTCTCTCTTCAGGCTCAGTAGGCACAAACCTGGCTTAACGGCAGCAGCTCTGGGTCCTCACTCTACAGAGCTACTGCCTGGAGACCCTGGGGAGAGCTGTGACTTACAGCCTATGAAGAAACCTTAAGGATGACACTGCACCATTACTTCGTGCTCGCTTGTCCTGTAAGATGAGCTCATGGAAAATCTGATGGAGGCAACAGCACACTTTTAATATCCACCTACCTTGTGTGGGCATTGTGCTGTGCTCTTTGCACTCTAAAATATTTTTTCTTTCTGGATATCAAGTACTATGTAGAAAAACATGCCTGAGTCATAAGATGATCAAGATATTTCACAAAGTGAACATACCGTTGTAATCAGCAGCAGGCTTAGAAATAGAAAATAACCAGCATGCCCAGCACCCAACACCCCCAGGGAGACCGTTATCCTCACAGCTAATACCCACAGATACATGCAGGGACTCGACTGGCCCCGCGTGACAGCCCTGCATGCTGTGGATAGAGTGCGAGCAAGAGGGCCTCCCAAGTCACCCGCTGGTGGTGCAGAGTATCCATCTATATGCATGCTTAGGAGTCTTTCCCAAACTTCCCCCTTCCTCCCTGGTCCACACCACCGAGGCCACCTCCTACTTCCTGCCTGGCTTCCTTGGTAGAGTGAAAGGGTGAGCTTCACACTGAAGACCCTTGTTCTTGTGACTAATGAGAATAGACTGGGAAATAATAGGACAGCAGGATAAATTCTGTGATGAAACTAGAGCAGATAACTCAGGGTTGAGAGTGCCTAAGTGCGATCGTAGCTATCTGAATCCATGTCTTCCTAGTGCTGTCATATTTGGTGATTCTCTTAGACATGGCGGGAAAATCATTGATTTTTTACTAGTGATGGACTATTGAACTGTTGATACATACGAATCATAGATAAGCCTCAAATCTGTTAAGTGAAAGAAGTCACACATGGGACCACATATTATATAATTCTGTTGTATAATCCTAACCTAACATGTCCAGAAAAGATGATTTTTAGAGGCTGAAAGCAGATTAATAGTTTGCACAGTCTGGCGGCAGAAAGGGAGATAAACTGTAAAAAGTCAGGGTGGATCTTACAAGGGACAGATATGCTTTAAAATGGATTTATGATGGTAGCAGCCCTTTATTAAAAGTCACTGTATTGTATATCTGGAAATGGGTGAATTTTCTGAAATATAAAATATACATTAATAATAGTTTTAAATTTTCTTTCTCATACTAGGGATTATACCTAGAGCATTGACACTGAGCTGCCTCCCTGCACTTTAAAACATTTTTCTTTGACAGAATCAAGATATATCATGTATGGGTACAAATTCTCAATTATGGATGTGATCATAAGATATAATGTAAATGTTTAAAAAAATTTTTTAAACCGGGAATCAAACTTGGAAACTTGCACTTGCAAGACAGGTGCCAGAACCACCAAAGTAAATCCCCAGCTCTACTACATACCTAAAATATACCAATAAACTTAATTGAACAACAACAAACATTTTTTCTTTGAGACAAGGTCTTTTCCAGTTGATAAATTGCCCCAGTTGTTCTCCAACTTGCAATCCTCCTGCCTAGTCTTCCAGAGTGCTGGGATGAAAATCACGTATCACAAAGCCCAACTAATAAAAGTGCGTATAAAGAAAATATCACAGGAGGTGAGAAAGAATGCAGTCCAGTTTTCCTATTATCTATTCATTCCATTATTGTATAATTCTCTCTTTTTAACATGTAATTTTATTTTTAGCACATGATTTTAATTAAATTAACAGTTCAGAAGAGGAACAGGATTAGAATAGTATTTAATATCAGATTCTGGGAAATCTCATTTATATAAAAGGAAGGGAAAGGCCAGAAGTCCTAATAAAGATACAGCTGACATTATTGCACATGGATTAAAATATGCTCTTTAGGATAGCACAGTACTCGGGCCAGGAATCTGAAGAGACAGACACTGAGGACAAACTTTACCCTGGATCTGAATTCCCTAGGGGCATAAAAATGTTTAACATATTGGACACATTCAATAAGTTACTAGAGCAGCTAGTGGGTCTTCAACATATTTCATTTAAACTCGTAGTCTTTATTCGAATTGTGCAAGTTCCGTGTAGAGCTCTTCCCCACCTACTGGGATGTGAGCAACACTGCCACCTCCCAGTGACTGAGCTTGTGGACAAAAGGCACTTTATATAATTTTTTTTTCCTCCAGTGCTGTTTTTTTTGCAAGACAGGCACCGGAACCACTGAGCTAAATCCCTGGCCCTCCAGTGCTGGGTTTCGAACCCAAGGCTCCATGCATGTTGGACAAACTCTCTACCACTGAGAGGCCTCTCTGACCCAGCAGTCATCTGAGTAGAAGGGGGAAGGGAAACCGTAGGGGTGGAGCTCTCATCAGAACCCCCAGTAAATGAGGGGGTGAAACCAGACAACCAGAGGAATGTGGAGGTGACTGTGTCTTATGGAGATGAGAATGGGGAAAAGTAAGCTTTTCCAGGGCACCAACTACAAATTATAAATTTTTTTTTGGTACTGGGGATCGAACTCAGGATCTTGTACTTGCAAACCAGGCACCAGAACCACTGAGCTATATCTCTGGCCCCATAAGTAATAACTGTGGCTAACTTTATAAAAGTTCTAACTATCTGCCAGGCACTGTTCTAAAATCTAAAACCAGCCTTTACAAACTGCATAATATCGCAAACTCAGGAGCATTACTATTCGCATTTTAGAAGAAGAACTTCAGTACAGACAACTTAGTCCCTTTACCCCAGGCCTAAATTTATACATGACCAAGCAAGGATTTGAATCCAGAGTGCCTGGATTTTATTCCGATGCTCCTAATGCTTCTTTAGAAAAGAGGAGATACTTGTCAGGGGTGTAGGTAAAAATCCTGAATTACGTGGTATAGATTTGAGCCAGAAATACTCACATTTTGCTTAAGGAAATGCAGGTTTTTTTTGTGTAAGTCAGAACCACATCAGATGTCTTGCTGGTGTGCATAGGGGAGCGGTTTTTCCTTATTGTTGCGCAGTGTCATTTTTCTAAAGGAATATCTGAAAATGCCAAACGACCTCTCATCCTAGCATGTCTGAAGTGTGGCTATGTTCATTCTGATAGTGTGAACTGAACTCCAGTGTTTGGAACAATATTCGGTGGATTTAAACAATTGTAGAAGCCGCCCCCGTGTTCCAGTCACAGTCCACTGTCCTGCCTCATTCCCTGCCCAGCACACCCTTCCCACGCCCAGTGCTACTCCCGGGGTTCTTCACCTCTCCAGCCTGTTTCAGCCACAAGGTATGAAGTCTTTCTTGATTGAATAGGAATAAAATTGTTGTAAATGTCTACTGTTTGGATTTGGAGCACTGGAGGACAAATAGATCATATCAACACAGCTGGAGCAGTAAGGTGACAAACTGAGAAGCTGGGGTGTGGGTGTGGCTCTGTGGCACAGCACCCCCAGCATGGACAAGGTCGAGTTTTGACCCCTTCAGCACTGCAAAACAGACAAGGAGCAGCAAAACTGTTATGTTTCCAAAGACCAAAAAGTACTGTAACAAATGCTTGTGTTCAAACTGTAGAAACGTGATCCCCAGCACTGCAAAAGTCTAATTCAGTTAAAAAAAGAAAACAGAAAAAATTTTAGATAGACTAAATGGAAATCATATTCTCACTTCTTATTAAGTAAATATGTTTTATGTGTAAACATAGTGTTTTGTGTGTAAATTTTTGTTAGACTTAATAGGATGTACATTTATGAAACATGAAATTCATCAGTGGAAAAATGAATGCTGGTCTCTTATATATTTCTCAGGAAAGAGAGGAAATTGAAGGAAAAATTAACATAGTAATGAAAAGATCAGAGAGGACAAGTGATAGTAATCTGACAGACTGGGGATGCGGGAATAGGCATGATTTTAAAAAATCTTTATTCTGTGTGGGAGGACATACTAAAGCAATGCATGCTTATATAAGCAAGAGATCGTATTTTGCAGAAATATATTCTGTGGCAAGTTAATATCTCACAACAGCCCCCCCCCCTTACTCCTAAGTAGCACTGAGCATATATTCCTTCAGATATATGCGCATATAAAATACACATGTGTTTCCCATCTAACCACCCATGGAAAGTCACCGATCATATCTGATTAGTTACAGATTTTGCTTACAATTTCTTCTGCTTTTGACAAATGTGGAATCATGCTATACAAACTGGGTTTTTTACAATTTAATTTTTAAAAATTTAATATAAACAGAATGGTTTGGCAGGAAACACATAGATATCCTTTATATACAGTTATTCCTTTATGCAGATGTTAATCGTTTTTATTTAACCTTCGTTTTACTTAAATATTGATGGGTTGTTGGTTTTTTTCCACTTTTTTTTACTGTGACTGAAATGTAGTAAATATTTTTGAAAGCATTGCACAGGAACAATTTTCAGAAGTGACATTTCAAAGACAAACTGAATAATAAGTAAATTAATAAAGGTCAAAATTGCCTCCAAAAAGATTTTTACTTTTTTTTTGACAGAAAAAAGGAACAGAAAATTTACCACATGCCCTGGGCAGAGGAGCACTAGACTCTTCTTTCTTCCTTAAAGTTTCTCCGATCGTTAGAGAAACGTGTCTTTGCACGCTGCAGTCTATCCTGAGTCTTACACAGACTGACCAATGCTGTTAATGGGCTTCTCTATCTGAGCTGGACAGGACATGGCCTCCGCGGAGGGCTGGCTGGAACAAGTGAGGGGTGCTTCGACACGGAGCAGAGGCATCGGGTGTGCCGAGGGCAGTCGTGGCGAGGGCTCTCGGGGATGTCTGCTGCGGCCCCCACAACTCACAGGGTCTGGACTTCGCCTCTGCTTCCCGAGGCCCCAGTCTTTTTCAGCCGTAGAATCCCTTTTTAAGCCCAGACAGGAAGGGGAGCAGACACAGCCCACCCCTCACCGAGGGTCGGATTTCCTCGGTTGGGTGTAGGAAGGTCCCGCCCTGCCGCCGCCACCGGCAGCCGCGCACCTGGGGCTTCTCCGGCGGCGCAGCGCAAACGCAACGGAATCACCGAGCCACTGTCTGGCCGGTGCCTGCCGAGTCTCCCGCACCTGCGGGTGACCTTGACCTTGCTACCCCAGAGTAGTAGCGGCCACTGCCGTGTTTGAGCGCCATGTTCTTGCCACGGTTGCGGCTTCCTCCTCCCCGCGGCCGCGCCCCTAATACGGAGACCACCAGCCTGCATCCACTTGCGAGCTGTTTCAGACGGCCTGGGCTTCTTGGTTCGGTAGGACTCACTAGGGATGCGTGGGGGTCCTGAGAGTCCGGCTCTTGCAGGCAGAGTAGAAAAACCCCGAGGAGGCTGAAGCGACTGAGGCTGGGGTGAGGTCAGCAAGGAGGCCGGGGAGCTCGCATCCGCATCCGCCCGCCCAGCTCTGGTAGAGCACAGAGGCCTCCCGGGTAGGGGGCGCTTCCCAGCTCCTCCTGGTGTCTTTTTTGGGTTAAGGGACTCCTTCAGTTGGCCTAGCAGGCCATTTTAAGGCTCCAGTGATTGTTAAGTTTGTTGAGAAACGTATAACAATTTTAAGTTATACAAAATGTAAAATCTCTTGAAAATGAAATATCTGCCAACATCAAGAGTAGCAAATCCACCTTCACATTAATTTAATTTCCTAATCAGACTGAAGCCTTTTCTCCCATATCCATTGCCAGCCTACCATGGCGTAAGCACTGGCGTCTGTTCCCTTCTAGACTCATAGAACGCCATACTGGGGGTACTCTCTACAACCCCCTTCCTGTCCCCCTGGGGTTTGTGTTTGATGCTGGCATTGGCCAGGGTCACCTGGTGTGAGAGTTGGGACTGCTGCTCTGCTCCCTTGTGTCTCCCAGCTAGACAGTGGTAGTGGCAGACTTCACATCAGTGTCCCTGACCACCAGCCACTCTGACTGCATAGGGGCCTCACTCGGTAAACACAACCAGTGGCCAAAGATGTTGTGCATAACTGTGACCCGAGCCCCGGGCGTTGGCCTCTATCTATACCTACTGAATGAAGAAAATCTAGGAACAGGGGTTTGGCTTTTAATTTTCACGTGTTGAGTTTTCACCTAAGAAACAACTAACTGTGTAGAATTGTAGACAGCTGTTCCACATTCTCATCTGTCTCATAGACCTGGCCACACCATAACAATTGCACTTGAAAATGCTAATCTGATCCTACTAGAAATCAGTATATCCAGCCATCAAGGAAATTTTGCCAAATCTTCAAACTTACACTTACAGGATAGATGGGAGTGGGAAAAGTTAACCGTGTCCCTTGGCCTGCTCTGTCATACATCGAAATTCTGCCTTCTCATGCTTCTCATTAGAGAGTAAAAGACAGGGTAGACTAACAGAGGGCCACAGTTGTCAAGTCTCAAGAAACATATACGATGGAAAACGAGTTGTTGTTGATACTAGCAGGCATGAGAAAGGAAGATACTCCTAAAGCAGCTTCCCATTTTCCTTAGGAGAATTTCCTACCCAAGAGTAAAGAATGTAAAACAGGCCAGAGACCTTAATGTCTCTTCATCAAAGAAATAAAAGTTTGAAGCCTTTATGTTAAATTTGTGTGTGGAATATCTATCTAGAACTGCATTAGCTCTTCAGACTGATCTCCTTACCTCTACTGAGTAGTGAACAGCTTACAAAACTTACAGCTTTTGTGGGAGAGTCTTGGTTTGGATTTGAAATCAAGACTTAACAATGTTCACTCTGTATGAAATTACCACCCTATTTTAATAAGGGCTGAGATGTTTATAGCTCACTTAAGGTCTTACAGCAAATTGAGAGCAGAAGTAGAGGAGTTGGTTGTTTTTCTCAACTGGACTCTGATGGGAGTCTTATTCATTCTCATTTTGTCCCTAGAAAACTTCATCTGTCCTCTTCACAGTCTTTCCCCACTACTTATTTCACGTAGGTGTTATCACTGTGTAGGTAAAATGATCTTTTAAAAGTAGCATATTGCACATGTAAAAATAAATCAGTTACTGGTTGAATTGTAGCAATTCTATCTTTCTTTCTTTTTTGGTACTGAGGACTGAACTCATGACGCTGCACTTGTGAGGCAGGGACCAGAACCACTGAGCTAAATCTCTAGCCCCAGCAACTCTTTTTTTTTGAGACAAGGTCTCACTTTGTAGTTCAGGCTGGCCCTGAGCTCAGCCTCCAACTCACATCACAGCAATCCTCCTGCCTCTGCCTCCCGAGTGCTGGGATTACAGGCATGAGGCACCATGCCTGGCACTATGGTATGTGGTACTGGGTGGTGCTGGGTGTGAGTCTCCACGCCCAGTATTGTATGTGGTTACTGGGGAATCGAACCTGGGCCCTTGCGCTTACAAGACAGGCACCGGAACCATTGAGCTAAATCCCCAGCCCCACCAGCAACTCTTTTTAGTTGCTTGCCTAGAGAAGGATGTACTGTGATCTGTATATTCTATAAAGATGCATGACATCACAAAAATATTATACACAGACACCTCTTTATCACTTGAAAGAACTGAAGACATTTGACTTTTCCCTCTTTTGTAGGCCTTTGGTCCTTCTGGCGCTGTTCTCTTTGTTGTTTTCTTTTATTTGCACTGTTGAGGATTGAACCTAGGACCTTACAAATGCTGAGCAAGTGCTCTACCACTAAACTATACCCTCGGCCTTGTGTTTTTTTCTCACCGGTACAACACAGCCCTGCTATAGTCTCATCAGTACTGAAGCTCCCACAGCATAGTGAGAAAACCTCTGGCACCCATTCTCATAAAACCTGGAAAAGGCCTGAGGACACAGCTCCGCAGAGTGTGCACTTAGCATTCCTAAGGCTCTGAGTTAGATTCCCAACACCAACAAAGGAACAAGCAAGGCAAAACAAAACTGAAAATAACCACGGCTTAAACAAGAAGAGATTTAGGTTTCCATCTCAGATTCTTGTCTGAGGGCTGATGTAGTGCTGTATGCTTTAGACACTAGTTGCTTCCACCATGCTGCTCTGCCTGTGAAGGTCCAGGCCCAGGTAGGTGGCTCTGGACAGCAGAATGGAGGACTGGGAGGGGTAGGTCAGTGGCAGAGTGCTTGCCCAGCAGGCAGGAGGCCCTGGATTCATTCCCCAAGACCACAAAAACAGAAACAAAACTCAAAAACCACACAAGGGGCTGATATCTTAATGTCTTTTTAATAATGCTCCTGGAAAGGGCCACGTGACATTTCCACGTATGTGCCTTTGGAACCAGTTCGGTCACAAAGCTACTGGCAGTTGCAAGTGAAGCAGGAGAAAGTAGTCTTTAGACTTGAAAGCCTCATGTGCAGGTGAGGATTAGGAGCTCTTTGGTAGTTGGAAGAGACACTGCTGTCTCTGTCACAGTTAACTCAGTACTTCAGGGCCTTAAAGGAAGTGAGCTGCTGAAGTCCACCTGCGTCTTCCTTCCCGCTTCCTGTCCCAACATATCCTCCATGTTGTCTGCATAGCTGTATTCCAGCCTCCTCCCATCCATCTCCGTAACACTAGCAAAGTATTAACAGATCACCAAAGCCTGAACAGGTAATACCTTGAAATGTAGCAGAAGAAAAACATCACGAGTCCAAAGATTGAAAGTTAAAATGAGCCAGGTACAGTGGCTCATACCTGCAATCCTAGCATTCTGGGAGGCTGAGGCAAGAGAATTGCAAGTTGGAGACCCACCTGGGGAATTTAGGAAGACTCTGTCTCAAAATTAAAACAAGAACAATAACAACAAAAACAAAGGGGCGGGGGAGGTAGCTTGCTGAGAAGGCTCAGGGTTCAGTCCTCACTACTGCATTTTTTTTTTTGAAAAGCCCAAATCACAGGCAGCAGGGGTCTTTATGGGCCAATAATTATTCACAGAAGGAAAAGCAGGAGTTATTTGCTCCAATTTCCTTTTACAAGGGAAGCAATGGAAGCTCCTGAATATAAATGACTTGTCCAAGTCTAATACCAATATTGAAACTTACATCTGTGGGTTGTGAGTATACGAATATGTTGGTGTCTCTGGTATGTTTGTTCTAGACACATGGTTCTTGCTTTACTCATATCTCTTCATTCTGTAAACCTGTGGAATTCCCTCAGGCTCAAGTTCGGGAATTAGCACCTATCATGGTAATAGCCAACATTTATTGAGTCTTAATGTGTACTAGATTTTTAAAAAGTGTTTTTAGATGTACTAACTCATTTTGTCCAATTGGTTCCATTTTATGGGTGAAGAAACTGAGGCTTGAAGGGGCTAAGTAACTTAACATCACATAGCTGGCATAGTGAGTGACAGAGCTGGAATTACAACTCAAGCAGTCTAATTTGAGTTATGTGTTTAATTTTATTTTAAATTGCCACTAAAATTAAGACTGAGCAATTATACCCTAGTATTATTTGTGGATTAGCAGCCAATACCTTTAGTCAACCATACAGGGAATTTTCTACTGTGTCGTCAGACATGTATTCATTTCTCACTATTTCAGGTCCCAGTGAATGTCCTTTGCAGAAAGGACACAGATCCCAAGGCCATTTTTGACTGTTCCTTAAACATGGCAGCCAGTAATTCTTTATTTTAATTCCACACAATCCCTCCCCACCCTGTTCTTTCTGGTGCTGGGAATTCAAACCAGCGCCTCTTTCCTGCCAGGCAAAATCTCTGGCACTGGAGCTACAGCCCCGTCCTGCCTACCTCCACATTTTTTTTTGGCTTTTAACCAAAGGGTGAATGTACTTGATGTTTGCTGCAGTCATTTATTTTGGCATCTCAGCCAGTACGCAGCAGAAGGGGCACGAGCCTATGATGTGTGTCTCTGAGCAGCGTCAACGCTGTCTTCACACTTACTGCTGCTTCTCTTCCATCATCAGTGCAGTGTTGAGAAAGGAGAGTCGTAGACATAGCAGGGTGGAGTCCTGGCACTGCCAAAGTGGGACAAGGGGCACATGGGAACTGGCACTCGGCACTCGCACTGCGGGCCTGACAACGTGCTGGCCCTTTTCACTTGACATCTTAGTAGATCTTCAGCACAGCTCTGAGAGGCCGGCCTACTGTTTCCAATTGTAGCATCTAGGATCTGATGTCCTGCAGATCTGGGCTGTCCATTGTCCCTGGTCCTTCATGCTGGAGTGGGGCTCAGGTCTGTCTGGCCTCCAGGGGCAAGCTTTTGCCATGTCACCAACTCTCTATGGAATACCAAAAATCTTAGCTGGGGCAAGTGGGAAAGCATGGATCCACATGGATCCTGTTCTCATTGCAGAGCCGGACCTGCTTCCCGAGGGCCCTGGGATCTGTCTCTTTTCTTCCTGCACTCACAAGCCAGGCTTTGCTCCACCTCAGACCAGCCTTTTGCTGCTCCTCTCCTGCTAGATCAACACCTGTAGAGAAAGGGGATTATGGCTACTGGAAGTGAAATTTATTATTACAATCCTGGGTTTCCCCAGTATTTCCATAGTAAATGGCTCTCCCATTTACTATTGCGTGACTTCCCTCAGGCATACGAGGTAAACTCTTTACTCCTTGGTTTTCTCGCTTGTTAAATGGGTGAAACTACTTCTCTCTCTGAGCACTGTTCTGAGATTAAATGTGAGCAAACAGACCTCACTTTTAGTTTCAATCCTGGGTACATGGCTTTTCTCCTTTCCACAGCCTGAACTGAGAAAGATGTGCGCCACCGTGGAAGGACAATTCTAATAAAAGGAAAACTGGGCAGTTTTCAGAGTTGATCTGAGTCTTCAGTTGCTGAAGGGCCATCTCCAGGATCTCAGTCATGTCTGCCACTTGGAGAAGTTCTCCAACTTTTTCCTCAGGATCTAAATCCAGGCAGAGTTAAATGCTGGATCTGGGTTCCTCTGTCCCTTCCTATGCCTATTTTTGTAACAGTGACCTTTCTTTGCTCTTCTAATTCTTTCCAAGAACAGTAAGTCTGACTCCAGAATAATTAGAGAAAACATTCTGTAGTTGACATTTTGCCAATAATGGAAGTTATGAAACAACTTTAAGTCCATTAGAATAAAAACTTGAATTAACAGTACTTTATGTCATGGGTGCTTGTAAACTGTTGATAGTATTTTATGACTGTCTGCCTTTCCTTTGTGCATATGTCAGTATTGCCAGGCTTTAAGGATGGGACAGGGATTAAGAATATTTCATGCAACTGGCCGTGGTGGCTCACGCCTGTCATCCTAGCACTGGGGAGGTAGAGGCAGGAGGATTGCTGTGAGTTCAAGGCTAGTATGGGCTACACAGTGAGTTCAAGGCCAGCCTGAACTACAAAGTGAAACCTGTCTCCAAAAAAGTAAAAGAAAAAAGATACTTTATTCATCCTGCAGAATTCTCTAGAACATTCTTATCTGCTCCTTGGAGAGCCTGACACTTTGATCCTTGTCATGCTGGATGCCATGACAAATCTGACTTTCCCAAGTCTTGTTTCACCTGGAAACTGGAAAGAATAGTTCTGTGCTGTCCTGGCTCCTTAGCGACCTGGAAAACAGCGAAGAAAATGCCGGACAGGAAAGTCCTCCCGTACAGGCTGGTAGATTCTAGGCTGACGGGTGCATGGTATAAAATAATATGATGATACATGAATATGTGTTTGAAGTGAGGAAGAAAAAAAAAGACAAAAGTCAAAAAGAGTGTTGATGTTCCCTGATTAATAACTGAGTGATTCCTGGGGTGAGGCACTTAATCTTTCCGGGTCTTAGTTTCTCGGCCTGTGAAGATGATGTTACTTTCTTTTTCTTTTTGGGTTCTAGGGATTAAACTCAAGGTCTTTGCACTGAACTGTGTCACCAGCTCCTTTCAAAAATTGTTAATTTTGAGTCAGGGTCTCACTAAGTTGCCAACTTGCCTAGGGTAGGCTTGAACTTGAACTTGAGAACTTCCTGCTTCTGCTTCCTAGAGGGCTGGGATTATAGGCATATATTACCATGCCTGGCTAATTAGAAAAAAGTTTTCATAATAATATTATATCAAATGAGACAGTGGGTATGAAAATGTTACCTGAATAAGAAAGACTATCTAATTGTGAGTTATGATTATAATTATTTTAATAATGATTTGGTTGCTGAGGATTGAACTCAAAGCCTTGTCCATGTCATGTCATTAACACCTCCAGCCTCTGTTAATTATTAATGTTCCTAGTTGTAATCACTGGTGAAGTTCCAATATTCTTGTTTATCCATCTGTGGAAACAAATTGGTCCGAGGAGGTCCCAGGGCTTCACAGGAAGGGACAGAGCCCAGTGAGCAGGAGCCAGAATTCACATCCCACCTCTGCCACTAGTAGGTACTGTTGTCTTGACCAAGCATTTAGCCCTTCTTTGATTTAGTTTCTCCATTTTCTCTAAAATGGGGGTGACAATGGTAATTACAGCTACCTCCTGGAGTTGTGTTGACTTAAATGACATTCACACATAGTTTTTACTCACTGCACAGAAGATATTTATGGTTATATTTATTCATATATATATGAACTAGTATCTTCTTAGTGTATCCCGGTTGGATGCTGCCTAATTTACAACTTTTAACTTTAGTTTATTAAATAGCATTCTGGGAAGTGTTTGATATTAGAAAAATTTCACTGAACAAAAAACATCTATATTCATAACAATGTGGCTTAGGCCTTTGTACCGCTCTACACTTATTAAAGAGCAGATCCTTAAATTGCCAGGTGATGATGTAACTCAGTGGAGGAAGGCTTGCCTAACCTCCTCAAGGTCCTGGGTTCAATCCCCCTGCGACACACACACACACACACACACACACACACACACACACACACACACACACACACACACACACACACACACATCAGCTTAGCATAGCACAGGGCAAAAATGCTGCCTGCAGAATCACCTGGATGTTGGGGATTAACATGCCCTTGGGAAGGCACTGAAAATCTGTTTCGGTGCCTCCTCCTTGTCTGTCCGATTCGCTCCAAGGCTCTTCTTTCCACTTTCTCTGTTCTACGGCAGGATGACACAGTTGCCCGAGAATGGTGCCTAGATATGCAAGATCTGCCCTTTCTCCTCCCTGGAGCCTGCAAGCCAGTTCATTCCACATGAGGACAGACCTCTCTTCCCCTTTGGCAGGAGAAATTTCTGGAAGGACCAGTTTTCCCTCTCTCCCCACTGTTACAGTCCAGAGTGGTTTCTCAGCCTTGTGGAGAGAGGTAAGAGTCTGTGTCCGTAGGCAGTGGATGAATGAGTGAGTGGAGGAGCTAAATTGGATAATGACATGTGAGACTGTTAAGTAATAAGCACGCAGAGATACATGGAGGTGATAAAGTGAGAATAATGGGGTGAACAAATATAGGTAACAGATGCTTAAGAGTCTACGGTGTTTTTTTTTTTTTTTTTTTAACAGTTTTCTTTAAAAGAGACATTCCAGGCAGAGTGCACAATCACGATGGTGATGGAAGTGACAGAATCCCTATGGCAGCATTCTCAAGCTTGTATGTTTACAAGGAAGTGCTCAAAACACACCACTAGGGCCGTTCCAAGGGTTTCTCATTTCTAAGGATTTTCCAAGTGCTGTGGGGACCACACTTAAAAGAATCACTGACTTGGGGGATCTGAAAAGAGTTGCTTCCAAGGTATCTTGTTTATAAATGGGCCTCAGGGCTAAGCGAGGGTCAAAAGACCCTCGAAGAGGACAGTGTCCTGGGTTCCAATTGCCTGTACTTCATGACCAACAGGGCCAACTACTCTGCTGGGGACATGATTGAATATAACTGTTGAACAGGCGCCACTCCGCCCTCCCCCCACGCAGCCCTCTATCCTGGTGTAGTGTGCATGTGTGGGGTGTTCTTCACCCACTCTCTGGGAACAAGGCCGAGTGTGTCGCAGGGAAACCACCTCCTGCACACACCTGTGGTTAATTACGGGTCCCTAGAAATCTGCGAGCGTCAGACGGTGGCCATGTGGGGCAAGGTGGGGCTTCCCAGGCCGGCAAGGCCCAGTGCCCTGGGGGTGGGGTTTGAGCTGCTGTCCCAGGCAAAGCCCTGTGACCTGCGCCAGCCAGGATGCAGGGACGCGCCGCGCTTCCGCCTCTGGCGGCCAGCAGTGGGGGGCGCACCGAGACAGCAGTTCGGGAGCCGCGCTTTGTCACCACGGCAGCAGCGGGGGCAGAGGACGCGGAAAGGGGCCGTGGGGACTGGACTGGGCGGTTGATTGAGTTTCCCGGCCGGAAAGGGACGCGTGGGGCCCACGGTAGCCCGGGTGCCGCGCTGGGGAGCGCAGAGGGCACAGAGATCCCGCCTGGACCCCGCCCGCCTGCTGTCCCGGGCGCTGACTGACACCCCGTCCGCGCCGCCTGCGCCTCAGCCGCCCCGAGAGCCGGCCGAGCCGGCCGCGGGCGCCCCAGCACTGCCCGCCGGACCTCGGGCGCGGGTGCGCAGTCCCTCCGCGCTGCGGCGCCTCCTCCTCGGTCGCCTCCGGGTCAGTATTGCGGCAGCCTCGAAAGCGGACCGAAACGCCACAGCCGCACCGCATTCTGCAAGGGGGCCCCCCACCCCTCCAGGTCTTTCAGTCACACCCGCCACATCACAGTTGTCCGTCTGCGTTAGGGAACGTGGGCCTCCGTCCCGGGGGCGCAGCCTGGGGTCGGAGGCAGAATCTGGCCTTCGGAGGCTGGATGTCTTGGGTTAAAATGTTGGCTCCACATTTCCCCGCTGTGTGATCCTGGCAAATTCCCTAACCTCTCTGAGTCAGTTTTCCCATTGCATACCGGGAAGGACTGAATCCCGTTCGGCGGCTCTGAAGCTCAATAGGAGAGACGCCCCGGCAAAAGTTCCCGGAAATGCCCGCACGGAGGCTTTCCATCTCTTGGCAGAAGCTGATCCTGCCCCACACAGGGAAGAGCCGCTGTGCAGCTCCTCTATCCGCCACTGTGTCTCTCAGTGAGAAAGTCCAGCAAGCCGGGAGAGGGTTCGGGGCTGCGGCTTCTTCTGGGGTGGTCAGGAAACCAAGACAGAGAGTGGGTTACACCTAGAGCATGAAGTGACAGACACTCGTGTACAGAGCGGCTGGCGCTGGGAGGGAGCACGTGGGGACATTTTGGGACAGCTCAGTTGTAGAAAAGAGGACCCATTATTTAATGATTCTACCTAGACTGAGGTCCAGGATGCCTGGCCAACCCCACTGACCCTGTAGTGGACAGCCCACTTCTTATGACTGTCAGTGGATGGGGGAGCAAACCAGGTCCTGCCTTTTACTGGAGAAGCCCAGCAGAGTCAAGGTTTGGGGGGGCGGTCAGGTCAGGTCAGAGATGAGGGCAGCCCATCCAGCCTTCAGGTTGTGTATCTTGGGCCAAGTAACCCTAGAGGGTAGCTTGAAGGAGGTGGCTGCTATGAAGCGGGTAAGAAAATCTACTAGGGAGTTGGCCAGGTGCGTATCTAGGGTACCAGCTGGGGGGGGGGGCAAGATAGGGAAATGAATCTCAAGAATTGCCAGATATGTGGAGGAGGGAGCCAGAACCTCTAGGACGTTAAAAGCAGCTGAATGGCCCCAGGGAGTGCCTGCTCTTCTCCTGAAAGACATAGGGGCCACCACAGGTTGTACCCATCAGCAAGGCTAATGGAGAAGTCTCTAAGGGCTCCAAAGTTTGCTGCTGCAGTGACACTGGCTATTTCTGAACTCAGGTCCTGAACAGCCCCTGCTTGGCAGGGTTGGTTCCCCTTCTCCACTCCCTGAGGGTCACTTCAGCCTCCCCGCAGAGCCCAACAGTCCCCACCCAGCCCCAGGTCCCTGTCACATAGGGGGGAAGATTCCAAATGATTTGCAGCTATGTTTTTCTTTACCCTCCTTTGTGCCAAGAGGGAGTGCCCAGAGCTGTTATCTCTCTTCCTCTCTCATGAGCTCCTTTCTAATTGCTCATAGTTTTATGTTTTTCTTGGTGGTTTTTTTTTTTTTTTTTTGCTATACAAGGGATTGACCATAGAGTCTCATGCATGCTAGAAAAGCTGCAGCTCCATCTTCACATTATTTTCAGTGTGGACTTCAAGCCCGGTTTGAAGTTTGAGGTTCCCCTCTGTATTTCAGAGTTCTCAGCTGCAAACTAAAGAGATTTATAATATCTTCCCCAAGTCCTGTTGTAAGGGTGAAAAAGCCCAGGGTGTGAAAGTATGAAATGCTTAGAATAGTATCTCTTATTATGGAGCCTAGACTTCCAGGTGGGGCTTCTCTTTGCCCTGCTGGGAAACTGTGGTCAGGGGATGAGGGAGGGACAGGTAGCAGGGGGCAGGTAGCAGGGGTAGAAGGTGAGCAGGACACTGAGAGATCCCACAAGGATGGGGCTGGCTAATAAGTGCTGAAGCATTGTTGGGGATGGGGATGGAGGCAGCCTCCAGACCAGGGCCTTGTGGGGGGCTGGGCCTGGGTCTGACACTCAAAAGCCCTGCCATTTGAGGCAGAACCACCAGTCATGCTTCAGCTATGGGAGCACAGGCACTACCAACTCCTGAAGCCCTTTTGAAGGACTCTGCTGTAGTTGTAAGTAGGAATGGTTGTTGGCTTTGTAACAAAAGCAAATTTCAGGACAGCCATGGTAAAGGATGAGACTTTACCACCTTTTTTTGGAGACAGGGTCTCACTTTTTGTGGTTCAGGCTGGCCCTGAGCTCAGCTTCAAACTCTCATGACAGTAATCCTCCTGCCTCTGCCTCCCGAGTGCTGGGATTACAGGTGTGAGCCACAACGCCCGACACTGTGGTATGAGGTAGTGATTGCTGCTGGCGTGAGTCTTCAGGGGTTACCGGGGATCAAACCCAGGTCCTTGCACTTGCAAGCCAGGCGCTGGAACCACTGAGCTAAATCCCTGGCCCCACCCTTTTTTTTTTTTAAACAGGGTCTTGCTTTGTAGTTCAGACTGACCCTGAACTCACTATGTAGCCCAGGGTAGCCTCAACTCACAGCAATCCTCCTGCCTCTGCCTCCTGAGTGCTGGGATTACAGTCATAAGCCACCATGCCCAGCAATGTGGTATGTAGTTACCAAGGATCAAACCCAAGACCTTGTGCTTAAGGGAAGATGCCAGAACCACTGAGCTAAGTCCCTAGCCAGATTTTACCACCAATGATGGTGTGGGGGAGGGAGTCACTCTGCCTCCATGCATTTGGGTGTTGAAGAATTGCTCTCGTGTGGGAAGGGGAAGAATCAGCTTAGGGCAGTGCTCAAGGCTTCCTTTCTGTTCTGGTCTCCTGCAGAGGCAGTGGTGGGTGTGGGATCTGGGTTGCTCGACAGAACCAGGTCAGAAAAGTGCCAGCTCGGATCCTCAGGAAGCCAGACAGACAGGTGCAGAGGCCAGAGCTGAGGCGGGGATGGCTACCTAGGAGGACCTGAGGAATAGGAGACATTAGTGGCCAGAAAGCACCCAGCTTCCTGTCCCAGGTGCCTGGCCCTTTAGAGGAAGGAGTGCTTGGCCAAACTAAAGTTCAGAGGATGAAGGTGCAACCTGTCTGAAGGGAAAATGGTTCTGTGATGCCTGCATGCTGAAGCTGCACAAACACCAGCACCCTGAGGGGCTCCGATGTAGGGTGGGCAAAAGCCAGGGCAGCGGCCCAGCTACATCATCCTGCCCCTAGAAACCTGACCTCCTGCAGTCTGAGACGTAGGGACTTTGTTCTACATGCAGTGTCTCGAAGGGGTGTACCCCTTGATGTCGCTGGATTCCCAGAGTGGCAGCAGCTGCCTCTGAAGAAATGGGGACCAAACATCAGAACCACTCGCTATGACTCCCCAGTTGGAGACATGGCCACAAGGGAACTTCAGGTGACAGTGTCTTGCACCACAGCCTAGGAAGTCCCAAGGATGCAACCACACTGGCTAAGCTAAAGGAAGCTCTCTTTGTTCATACATTTTACAAAAAAGAAGCAAAATCATTTTTTTTCCTGATCCAATTTTTGCTGACAGCCAAGCAACCTTGCCAGTTCCCTGCCCCAGCCTTGTGTCCCTTCTCTGTGGGGGTCATGTAATTGCGGATGGGCAGCCCTGCTGTAGGTTGTGGAGATGCTGGGGCTGTGACCACTGAGGCAGACCGCCTGGCTCTCCTGAGCAGGCTTTCCTTGGGAAGAGAAGTGGTTTCAGCTGATCAGCACGTCTGGTGGCTGGGCTGGGCTTCCGATTCCATTTTAAATGACCCGCGCATCTTATCTCCAGGCCGCCTCCCTGGGGTTCACGCCCACCCCCTGCCCGGCCTGGCCCAGACGGAAGCCGGCCGGCGCTTTTGAAGTCCGGAGAATTTCAATCCGAGAGGAGCCGGCTGGACCCGAGCCTGTCGCCCCAGCGGGGTAAGAGACAGACTGCAGGCCAGCGAGGCAGGGGGGAGGTGAGAAGCGCCAGGGTGAGCAGGACCTCACAGGGACAGCTGTCACCCTCTTTGCATTTCTGGGGTTGGACTGAATTTACCTTCCTTTTGGTGCTGTGCTGTGAATAGTCTTCATGATACAGTCATGGTGGTGTTGCTATTAAAATCCTCCCCCATATACTTACTTACCCCAAACCAAACCCAAGAAAACCCAAACCAGTTCTGTTCTCCAGTCCCTTCCTCTTTTCATCCTCTTCCCATGAAAAATCCGACTTCTCTTCATCTGACATTGATGAAAGATTGCCATTAGAAGTGACGTTTAGTTAGAATTTTTTTTCTTCATGCACTTGGGCTTTCAGTGGCTCATAAAGACCGAAAATGTGAAGGTTGCTTTGAAAGGGTGGGCGGAAGTCATGGGGTGGAGGTCTGACTGGAAGAGACAGCCCCGCGCTCTGGCTGTGATGCCTACAGAAAGCAGTCCTTGTAGAAGAGGCTGACCCCCCAAACACCCCCTCCAAAGGATGCAGCCCTGCTCCTTCGGACCTACCCAGGAAGGAGACTAAATGGCATCTTCCCTTCAACTCCTAACCCTACCAGCTTTCATCTCTAGGGAAAGCCCAGAGGAAGAGAGGATCAAACACAGAGCATCCCATTGAATGCTAAGCTGGGGGCGAGCAGAGGAGCCTGGAGTCCCTCTGAGGACGAGTGTCGAGGAGTGGGGGGAGTAAGGTGGCCCAGAGAAGCTGGCATGTTCACAGGGGGAGTGAGAGCGAGTGCTCAAGCTGCGCTTAGAGGGCAGCGCTAAGACAGACATCCGACTCTCACTGGCTTTGACAGGAGAGTGAGCCAGGGCTCCCTCAGCCTCTAGCTGCTTGGGGGGGGGGGGGTCAGGGTGTGACAACTCAGGGTAGCAAAAGGTTCCGGCGTTGGATCCTTCTATTTTCAATTGCTGCTTCTCAACCTCTGAAATATTTCCCCAGTTTTCTGGGCTAGCAGCACTCGGCTGATGGTGGACACTACCATCCAGACCCATCTGCCTCTGTCACCCAAAGTATTCTATGAAAATCTTGTTGAATTGGGGGGAGAGCAGCCAGTGGAAGTGGGGAGACCATTGTCTTTCCTTGAACTTCTTGCTTCTTCTTCTACCTCTTTCATAACCCCAAGGACAGGAAGATTAGAAGAGGCATGGGAAGAACGTAAGGGGAGAGGAAATGAAAAAGGTGGAAAGAAAAGTAGGAGCTAGAAGCCACAAAGCTAGTGCTCCAAGGATTTTTCTTTACAAGCTGAGGCTTTGCCTGAGAATATGGAGAAACCACCCATACGCAGGGCCATCCTTTCCAGCTGGCTGTGCAGAACTAAAAGCTCTTGGGGGTGAGGCAAGGAGAAAGCGAACGTGCCTACAAGGTGCTCGCCTCCTACCATCCTCTGAGTGGGGAAAGAGCCAGCCCACCTCCAGGCTCTCACACTGACCTGGGGTCCTCAAGGCTGTGACTCACCCCACCCCTGCCTCCCCCACCTTGGGGTGGGGGTTGGCTCTTAGTGCCCCCAAGACTTAGCACTGGACACTTTCTTTCAGGGTATTTTCAGCAACTTCTCTCTCTTCTATTCCCAGCTTTTGAAGCCAAGGATTGTGGCCCCCCAGAAGGGCCTAGGACACAACCCCATGACTCCAGCCTCTACTGACGGCCCGTGCTGGCGTGCTCAACTCCCGCCCTAAGTCCTGGAGGGGGCGAGCTTCGTCTCCCACCTGGGGCCTCCAGCGCTGCCGCAGTAGTGCTGCATTTGCCAGCACCTCTTCACTGGAAAAACCTGTTTCCAGGAGAATTCGTTGACTCCACACGAATACCTTAAAATGCAGGCAAGAAAAGAAACGAGACCACTTTTAGAACCTCGCCCCACCCAACATACCTGAAGTGCCAGCCAGGCCGGATCAAACGCAAAGCGATTTCTTCTGTGAATAGCCGCCTTCTGGTCAAGACAGCTGTGGAAAGCTTAAGGCCATCTAGAAGAGGAGGAGAATTCAAAGCAAAACAAAACAAACTCATCGGACATTTTTGAGTTAGCAGGCAACACAGTCCTCTAAAGAAATATTAAGATATTTATCTCTTGACCCTTTGGAAGAAAAAGAGTCAGGCTGGTTTTCTAGGAGGAAGGAGACGGATGAGGTGGGGAAAGCAAAAGAGGGAACAACGGATACCCCAGGCTCAAAGTCTCCTGAAAACTTGTGGCAAGGGATACGTTTTTCAGTAGCTTGGAAAAAGACTGGAGTCAGTTTGGGGTTAGCTGACAGGGACAGGCCGTTGTAACAATTCGGAGACCATCACGACTGGTAAGCTGGCATTCATCCTTCCAAAATGCAGATATGGATTCTTTCGTCAGTGTTGGAGCAAGGTACCAAGTTAAGAAAGCAGGAGTCAAAACAATAAAAGAAAAATCAAAAGCGTTTTCAGTTACCGAGTCCGGCTGCCCCCGCGGACTCCTGCGCGCCTCAAGCTCTTCTGTGTGCGGCGTCCCATTTGCATGCCCTCTGCCGGGTGTCTCCCTCGCACTGTGTGTCTCTCTGTTTTCACACTCTCCTCCCATTCGAGCGAGGCCCACACCTGGCGCATCACTGCCGAGCCATTAGCTGCGGGTCTCCTTTCATCTCGCTGTGGCAGACGTTTCTATTTATCCACTAGCGCTCGCCGAGTGGCGTCACCAGCGGTACTGTAATGACGATTGCGGCAGGAGGATGACAGCTTAGAAAGAAGAGGGCAATGGGGCTTCCTCCCAGAGGCGGTGCGGCGCAGAGGAGCGCTCGCATCACAAGGTGACCCCAGCTACCCACCGCCACCTCCGCCGTCGTCGTCCACACCGCGCTCCGGCCGCTCGGCTCCCGCCCTGTCGCCGGCCTCTCCAGCTCCCTTCCGAGGCCAACATCCGTCTGATCACCGGGGTTCTCGGGGAGCCGAGGGCCGGGAGCTCACTTGGGGCCCCCTCAGGAGAGCCCCGGGATGGAGAGCCGAAAGGACATGGTCATGTTTCTGGATGGGGGCCAGCTGGGCACTCTGGTTGGCAAGAGGGTTTCAAACCTGTCCGAAGCCGTGGGCAGCCCGCTGCCCGAGCCGCCCGAGAAGATGGTGCCCCATGGCTGCCTGAGCCCGCGAGGCGGCCCTCCGGCTGCCCGGGAGCGCGGCGGGGGAGGCTCGGAGGAGGAGCCGGCGGACGGACTGTCAGGCAGCGCCGCGGGGCTGGGCGCCGAGCCGCGGGCAACCGGCGCAGCCATGCTGGGCCCGGGCCCCCCGGGGCCCTCCGCGGACAGCCTCTCTGGGCCCGGGCAGCCCAGTAGCTCAGACACCGAGTCGGATTTCTATGAAGAAATCGAGGTGAGCTGCACCCCGGACTGCGCCGCCGGGAACGCCGAGTACCAGCACACGAAAGGTAGCGCCCCTTCCGCTCCCCGGCCCCCCACGGTGCCCACCCTTCACTTCAGCTGTGGCCAGAGGTAGACACTCCTTTCCCCCAGGGCAGAATGGCTGGAGGGACCCAGCCCTCGAAGCCCAGGCGGGGACTCCTACTGTGTTCTGGCCTTGGTGGGACTGAGGGCGACAGCTGTGCCGGGGGTGGGTCCGTGTAGCAAAATCCTGGGCCTGGGGGATTCGAAATGCACCCCAGCCCCCAGTGCTGTGTGGTAATGCTTCGACTGAGCGGAGAAGACACCTTCTCCCTGTTAGAGCGAGATCAAACGCAAATGCGGGCAGTTTGTGGTTGGCGGGGTGTAAGGCGCATCTAGGCGCGGAAGCCAGGAGTCCATAAAGGACCGTAAAATCGCGGCGGACTCCAGCGGCCCGGGTGCTGCAGCCCTCGACGAGTTTACACGTCGGTCAGAGGTCCAAATTACCTTGTCACTTCCCGGGCTCGGCGGCGCCAGGTCGGAAATGGTCCCAATGATCTAATTGCCTTTGGTCTCCGGTTGCATTTGAAAAGGCAGAGCTCCGGCCCTCCCCCCTTCCCTTCCCTTCTGAGTCCTGCTTCTCCACCCAAAGGAAAGGGAGCTGCAGGGGGTTAGAGCCCCACCCTTCCCCGGGGTGGGCCCTGCGGGGGGTCTCCTCTAACTGGAGACCTCTTCCCACCAAAGGCTAATGGGAGTGGGGGTAGCTGGGCCCCAGAAAAGTCTCCGTGTGTGTCTGCAATCAGCCAGAGAGGGGTGAAGAAATGGGAGGCAGAGCTCATCAGCAGACCCTCCTCCATGAGCCGTGGGAATGGGAGGAAGAGCCCGGAGGGGAAGAAAGGCCACCTCTGAGCCTTGGCAGGCAACACCTTGTTCAGTACCCTCCACACCCTATACCGTTTTATCCCTTCAACGCAGACTCCCAACCTCAACGTGTCATCAGAGCAACCTGCCTCCATGGCTGCATGCACCATCCCTGCAATACTCACAGCCTAGTAAACGCCCCACACCTGAGCTGGCCCCTAGAACTCAGGCCAGAGCCAGGAAACGCAGTGCATATGGCCTTCTGTAGTGCACCGAGTTCCGGGGTTCATGTGCGCCAGCACAAAGAGACATCTTCACTTACTTGTCTGCTAAACTCATATCCTTTGGTCCCTTCTTGTCAGTGATGGGCAGAAAGCTGCGAACCCTGCGCTTTGCCTGTGCCTGGGGGCAGGTGGGAGGGTGGCTGGCACCCCTGCCCCCCCCCCACACTCAGCATGCCTTAGATCCAGTCCTCTCCAAAACATCTCTGTTCCTATCTCATTGCAAACCCTTGCTCCTGCTCTTGGAGTTCCCAGAGCCCCAGCAGAGGAAGCGACTTGGGCGCCTGACATTGTCCCTTTTCACCCCTCCCCCACCGCCACCAGGCCTTGGGCCTACAGCCCCTGTCAGCACCATGTGTGTGTTGTGTGTGCGTGTGTGTGCACACGTGTGTGCTCTGGGCTCCCCGCGCAGGGCCCTGCTCCGAGGCACTGGCCGGCAGTCCAAACGGCAGCAGCGAGACCTCCAAGAGCAGCGGCGGCAGTGGCGGCGGGGGAGGCTCGCAAGCCACCCTGGCCTGCAGCGCCAGCGATCAGATGCGGCGTTACCGCACCGCCTTCACCCGGGAGCAGATTGCGCGGCTGGAGAAGGAATTCTACCGGGAAAACTACGTCTCGAGGCCGCGGAGGTGTGAGCTGGCGGCAGCCCTAAACCTGCCGGAAACCACCATCAAGGTATGCACCGTCAGGAAGCCAGGAAGCCCGTCGGTTGTGGACCCATTTAACAGGAAGTAAAGACCAACAGCCCACTCTCTCTAACACACGTGCGGGGAATCGGTTAGAGAGCGCAGATTTAAGATGTACTCTCCTGACTGCCCGTAGGCGGACACAGTTGCCTTGCGCTTCATTCTATCCTTTTCATAGCCAAATAGAAAACGGGGGTAGGGGGGTGGGGGAGGAAGAGACGGGTAGGAGAGGACAAGTTCTGAGGAAATGCTGTCTGTAGCCTCAGATCCCCGACTCCTGGTCCTCCCACTGCTTACACACCTGGGCTGGGTCCTGACACCCTAGGAGTCCTCGCCACGTGTAGAGGAAGGCGGTGCAGGCCTGGAGCCACGCCCTGAGCCTCCCGCGGGGGTCCCAGCTGCGGGGAGGGGGTGGTGACCTCAGCAGCTGTGCCTGCTGTGCCCCCTCGGAGGGTGGGCACTGTGGCTTGGAGCTGCAGGATTACGGACACTGGGCCCAGCCCAGCGGCCCACCTTGCTCCGCTCCTCTCCCAGGTGTGGTTCCAGAACCGGCGCATGAAGGACAAGCGGCAGCGGCTGGCCATGACGTGGCCGCATCCGGCCGACCCTGCCTTCTACACGTACATGATGAGCCACGCGGCGGCCGCGGGCGGCCTGCCCTACCCCTTCCCGTCGCACTTGCCCCTGCCCTACTACTCGCCGGTGGGCCTGGGCGCAGCCTCCGCCGCCTCGGCCGCCGCCTCGCCCTTCAGCGGCCCGCTGCGCCCGCTCGACACGTTCCGCGTGCTCTCGCAGCCCTACCCGCGGCCCGAACTGCTGTGCGCCTTCCGCCACCCGCCGCTCTACCCGGCGGGCCCGGCGCACGGACTGGGCACCCCGGCCGGCGGCCCCTGCTCCTGCCTTGCCTGCCACAGCGGCCCTGCCAATGGGCTGGCGCCCCGGGCCGCCGCCAACTCGGACTTCACTTGTGCCTCCACCTCGCGCTCGGACTCCTTCCTCACCTTTGCTCCCTCTGTGCTCAGCAAGGCCTCCTCTGTCACACTGGACCAGAGGGAGGAGGTTCCCCTCACCAGATAAGGAGCCGCTCGCAGGCTGCCAGCTCCAGGATGCCCGTGGGGTCCCCCGGGACTCAGCCAAGGGCTCTCCTGCCCCCAAGACACCAAGGGGGAATAAAAAGTCTCGAAGAGAGGCTCCGCCTCGAGGATCGGAGGTTCCGGAAGCGGCAGTGGCTGGCATTAGGGGAGCAGGAGTGGGCATGGGAAAGCTGAGGTCAAGAAAGCTTCCTTCCGGGTTCTATTCACCGTTCTTCACCGGACCCACCACCCCTGACTGGGGTTGAGGCCAAAACCCCACAGCTAAACAAAACTTGGCGGCAAACAGCAGCCCACATCCAGCCCCTTTGCCCCGCCCCACTTGGGCCCTCTCTCCTGCCAAGGCCAAACACTGGAAAGGGAGACTGCTGTGTCTCTGAACAAAATGCTGTATACGCAGAGCAGGTAGAGATTAACCTTCGCCAGCTTTTCCAGGGCATGGCAAGGGGCTCATGGATGGCAACATATCAGCCCACTTAGGCGAGAGAGCAAGATGATTTACTGCTAGGGAGAATTTTGCATCTCGGTAAGGAACCTACGGGCTCTCTTGCCTTCCTAGAACCCTGGTTGCACAGCATCTTCGGGTCTGACGTCGACCAGCCCCTCATCTCCCTCACTCCAGCTTTGTGACAATGCTCCCCCTTGCTATTGCAGCCCTCCTCCCTCCACTTTTTGTTTGACGTTGGCAGGGAAGCTGCAGCCGCCCCAGGGCCCCTTGGCAGAGGCCAAACCTCTCCTCCCAGGACCCAGCACACACCCTGATTAGCAAGTGATGTGTGCGAGGAGGGCTTCTGAATGTTGAATGTATGTATGATAATGATCACCGTGCGGCTGGCCACCAGACCCAGAGGGGCCGCTAACAAGGCGCCCAGGGAAGAGCTTAGGGAGTCAGGAATTCACCTTCCTCCCTCAGTAGCTGGTGACAAGTTAGAGGCTATTTTCATCTTTTGCCTGTTCGCCTTCATATCCCCAGAAGCTTTCTAGCTCTTCCCTTTGCCATTAGCATTTTACCTCCTCTCATTTTCCTCTGAAGTTACGCAGGGACTTGACTTTTCAGAAACCCTCTGGCGGAGGATCCCGACTCACCCCGCACCAGGTTTGTGTGGGATCCATTTCCAAACTCACCCCATACTCTTGCAGCCAGGTTTTGAGGAAGAGAACTTTTATCCCCAATGCAAGCCTCACTCCAACGGGGAGGGTGTGATTCTTCCTGAAGGAAATGAATTGGGTTTGGTTTGGGGTTTTCCTTTGAAGCCCAAAGAATTCACTGTTATGATTTGTTAACCATATTGCAATAAAAGCTGGACATGATTCTCACTTTAGCATTTAAATATTTTTTTCAGCAGACAACATATTGACTCTTGCTGTAATTGATTAGGTAGGAAAGAGTCTGAAAATTCCCTGTTGGACACTCACAGGTTCCAACCTGACACTGCAGGGGGTGAAGGGAGGCATCTCTGCTGCCCCAGGGTTCGAGCTTCCTGGATTCCAGCAAAGCTGAGGCCACTCTGTGGGAAACCTGGATGCCAGAGGGCAGACTCCTCTGAGAGGGAGCACCTTCGAAGCATGGGTCCCTAATGGGGTTGCTCTAATCCTTTGAGGGAAAGAGCTCTGTCTTCATCTCCCCAAGACCTACCTCTGCCTCAGCCCAAGGTGGAGCAGGTAGGGCCGTGGCAGTGGAGCTTGGGCACTGCAGTGCAGGTTCACTGGTCTAGCTTGGTCACTGGGACTCTGTCTGAGGGGAGGAGGAGAGGCTAGAGTAGGGTGGGATCCTCTAGGTCTGAATGTCTGCATGACCCTCAGAATAGAAGTCCTCGGAAGATGGAACAGTGATTCAGTCGGAGGAAGGGACAGGACGAGCTCAGCAGCAGCCCCCACCTCCAGCAGCCGGGACTTGCCTTTGGGGAAGTGGGAGGGTTGGGATCGCCTGGAAACCTTTCAGGTTCTGCCACGACTCTGCAGGCCGGTGGGACTCAACTGCCCTCCTCAGTCCTGGGCTCCAGAGGTAGCCTCAGTGCTTAGTGGCCTGCGGAAGTTTCTGTACCCGCGCCCCTACTCCCAGCTATAAGCCCAGACCCTCAAAGCTCCCTCTGTAGCCTGAAGCTCTTAAGTACCAAATCCCTGCAAATTTCGAGGTTGCTCTGCATCGGGTAGAGATTGCTTGCGACAGGTAAATGGGCTACGGGTTGCCTTAATGCCAGGCGTATTTTCAGTTAATAGGGAGGGAAAATGAGGTGTCTGCAGCGATATTGGAAAGTACAAGATCGATGATCCGGCCTCGTGTCCAATCAGCAGCCTTTAATTGACTGTATTTTCTGGGTAATTGAGCCTCTCTTCCTCCAAATTGAAGTGGAAGATATAACAATACATCTTGCCAGGAGGAATTACTCATGACTTCATAATGAAATTTCCCTTTTGCCAAGGTTTGCGGTTTGGCGCTGGGCACCACCTCTCACACTCGGTGTCCCTCCCTCCCACCTGCACCAGGCCCAGCCCATCTGGCCTGACACGCCCGTTTGCTAGCGAGGGGGGAGAGGGCATGGCGAAGGCCCTCCCTCACCCAGAGCCACACATCTCTACCAGTGGAAGGAGATGGGTACACTAACAACAGGACCTGATATTGGATTGTTTTCGTTTCTTCAACTTTAGCAGCATCTCCGTTTAGCTGTGCCTGCCCCCGTCCTGTGACCTATTGCGCAGGTGGGCAGACGAAGCCCCCTTCTCCCATAGCAAACAGCTGCTTCCTCCTCCCTCGTCCCGCTTTCGGCTCGGAAGCCATTCCCTGTGAGGGCTGACACTTCTCTCCCGGTTCCCATTCTGACTTAGCACCTCAGTCTGGTTGCTGGTGGGGCCTGGGAACACGGCAGGTATCCAGGTGGTTGCCTGGCTGGTGAGGCCAGCCGCCCACAGCCAAGTGCGCACAGGGCCAGGCCGTCGCCGGCTTGTTAGAGTGTGATTGATTGCCTTATTAAAGCGTGTTCTTGTAAGTGTGACCAAACTGATTGCATTGCATATGTTTGGGATAATGCTCATTTTAAACAACAGGATAAAGTGGATGAGCTCTGCAGAGCCTCGAAGATGAAATGATTCCGGCCGGCAGCTCCCTAACTCTGGCATTAAATTGCCCAGTTACATAGCAAATCACTTGGTTCTTCTATCCTTATTTCCATTTTTTTTTCCTGGCATGCCGTTTGATGGTTTCTCTAGTGACTATCTCACTCCTCCACTTTTAGACTCCACTCCTGCCAGGAACACCCCAGGCAGAATCCCCTCCATGTGCCAGAGGGGAAGAAGAGTTCAGAATGCACCCTCTCAACAGCATCTCCTAGAGGGGTGTGGCTCTAGACATCAACCTACACGGGACTTTGGGTGCCCACATTAAGTCTCTCTTACCCCCTGTCACTTCAGTTTAAAAGGTTCTTTTGTTCCCCAGGCTTCTCCCGCTCTGTTGCTTCCATTATTCCCCAAAGGAGGAAACACCCGCCACCATATGTCGGCAGGAGAGAAAGGGTGTCACAGTGGTCAGTTGCTGAAGATGTCCAGACAGATGACATCCTCCAAGTAGGAGAGCTTTGCCTACTTAGTATCTCTCCATGCGCCATCACTCCAGAATAGTAGAGGGGAGAGGTTACAGAAAAAGTGGGAATTTGTCCCAATGGTGGCCCCTTCTCACACCTCTGACCACTCGCTGCGGCAGGCTTCCTCTCCTGCAATTTCCTAACAAAGAATCCTCAGCTTGTCTCCACCCACTGCTGTCCAGTTGCAAGAGAGCCAAACTGCTCTTGGATGGATGGAACTTCCTAAGGGACATTTCTGAGTTATGCTGGAATTCTGATTTGTTCAAAATGAGGACACTTGTCAGGACAAATCAGAAATGATAACACTTTGCAGGGTGTCATTTGTAAGTGCAATAGCACAGATTCGTTTGCAGGACCCAGCTTCAAGGGATCCGGATAAGTGACTAGGTGCATCGGCCAATCACTTCCATCACTCAGCCCCTGCCCAGCTCTCTGGGGACGGGCACATCAGACTGCCATAGGGTAAAGCTAGGGTCCAACTTGCCATTTGTGCCAGCTTCTGGGACCTGGAAATGTTAACCTTAAGGGGAGACAGAAAACCAAGTGTTTATGCGTCCCACCGGCTGCAAAGCAAACAAATAGGAAGTCTCTCCCAAAACCGCCTTCTCAGCAAATAAGTATGCGATATTCTGAGCAGGAGAGAGAAAGATTGCCACTTAAAAATAACATGAAAGCATTAAGTAATTATTTAAAACAAGGCTGTTTAGAAAAATATTTGTATTTATTGCAGCTGCTCAATTGGCCTCGTTAAAGTCAGCAAGCATTTAAATTGTGTTACAATCTCATTTAAATCCTGCTCCGTTCCAGCAGGCTGAAGAGCTTGAATAGACCAATCACTTCATAATGATGATGAATGAGAAATTAATTCAGATACAAGCAAGACAATTTAGGCCTTCATCTGTTTAAATAGCCTTCCAATATTATTCGCGATCGCGGGTCACAGATTGAATCAATTGTCCAATCTTGTGAAAGTCATATCCTTGCATCTTCATCGAGATTATTTATAGCGCAGTGAGGGCTGCTGAAAGGTATACGCTGTTAACAGGGACAATTACTTAAAGGGAAGCGTTTATAAAATGGAAAACAAATGCCAGGTTTGGTAACAAACGAGATCAAAACCAGTCACTGGAATCTGTGTCCTGGAAGGGAGTGAGAGGGCTGAAGGATGAGAGGTGCTCTGGCCACTTCAGACCTCGCCAGGGCCCAGGTGAGCTGGGGCCTCCTGGGCGCCTGCGCTGTGGCCGCTGTGGGGTGAAAGGAGCGTCTGGCCTCCGCCTGCTTCAGGCTTTAGTCTTCCTGGCGAAGGCAGCAGCTAGTGAGGCCCGGAATGGGCATCCTAAGCAACAGCACCCCACGGGCTCTGACCTCCTGCCTTGTGCGCCGGCGTGCAAGGCGGGGGACTCTAGCCAGGGTTTGACATTGTCCTGTGGCGCAGGGTTCCAGGACCTCGGTGGCCTCCTTTCACGCGTTCTGGGGGTAGTGGTCGCTAGTGATGCCTCTATTCTGGAGGCACGCTGCCTTTTAAACAGCCTTCTTCTAAACCAATGGCGGGGAAAGGGGCCCCATTTCCCCAGGGTCCTCCTCTCTGCTGCCCAGGGATGCGAAGTGAGTCTGAGTCGTCCTGGCGTTTTGGGTCTGGCCCCTTCCCGAGCCAGCACCCCTGAGCTCTCAGGCCAGTGCCTCGGGTCGCCTCCTCTTCCACCGGGGACCTTGAAAGGAGGCTCCTAGTTGAGGTGATTGTCATGACTTCAGGCCACAGGTGCCTCGGTGAGGCGTCTCCTTCTCCTCTCAGCCTGTGTAGAGAAAGGCCCGGAAAAGGCGGTGAGCGCGGGGTGCTGCGGTGTCTCCGGAACGGGCCTGGGACGCGCTGCGGTCCCCGCAAGCGCCGCGGGGACCGGGAGAGAGCCATCTAGGCGGCACTCTTTGGGGGAAGTGGACTGAGGTGGACCCGGAGTGGGGAAGCAGCGAAGATCGTGGGGTGGGCTGAGCCGGGCGCGTGGAGGGGAGCGCGGCCCCCGGGAGCGCCGGGCCGAGGAGACGTCCCGGCCGTGCCCTGCGCGCGGTGCCCTGTCCTGCCCGCGTCGAGGTGTTTTTGATTTTTCCTTCCCTCCCCTCCTCTATATTTCTGTATTTGAAACAAAAGCCCAACTAACGGGTTCCCGGCGCTCTGAAGACTCACTCCGGGGAGCGACTTTGATGTATTGCTGTCCAATTAGTGCCTTTAATTGGTGTCCTCGGGGACAGGCGGGCCGGGAGCTGGGACACAGCCTCCTCTGGCTTCTCCCCCGCACTGGAAAGGTAAAATTTATAACGCACTGTAACAGCCCCTTGGGAGAGCGGCGGAGAGATGGAGGCAGGCCGGGGAGGGCGCGTCCCTCCACCTCGGGGTCCGAGGACCGGCCAGCCCCTCGGGTGCGGCCCAGTTTTCTGTGCAGCAGGGTCGGAGTCGCTGAGGATTATGAATTTGCTTGCAGAAAAGCCAAGGGAGCTCCCATTGTCTGCAGAAGCCCACCCCATGTGGTCTCCCATCTCGTTAATAATGGCTGTTTGTTAACAAGGATGCGGAGGTTAAATAATCCGGGTGGAAGATTAAACACGCCTCATCAAGGCGCAGGGAGCGGCGCGGAGAGGGGACCTGCGCCAGAGCCAGGGACACCTGGAGCCAGGAAGAAGGTGGGAGTGGAGAGTGGGCAGCGGCCTTGGCACTGAGGTAGAGGAGGAGGAGGAGGAAGGCCCGGCCGGTCGCAGGCTGCTCTGCTCTGATGCCCAGGCCCTGCCCAGGCCCTGCCTGAGCAGCAGACTCAGACGTGAGGCAGCCTCCGTGGCGCGGATGTTAAATTCTTGGGGTGGCCTGCTCAAGACAGAAATGGAGTCCAAGGCCCCTCATTGCTACCCAGGCCATACCGAGTCACATCTGTGGGAAATAAGGGGCACTTGCACCTCAAGTGACTCCCCCAGATTGGAGGATCCAGCTTATCGCTGGACTCTCCCTCACTCGTAATAGTAGTAACTGTGGTCCATCCTCCCAGCTTCTTATTTCTTCTGTATAAAGTAGGCGGGGCTCCATGTAGATAATGAATCTATTTTTCCTTCATCTTCCCGTCAGAGTTCAGGAACTGAGCACCACCCCCACGCTGAATCTCCATCCCTCCGTGGAGGATTTCAGGACCCACCACGTGTCAGTTAGCGAGCAGTTTGGTTGATTTTTAACCGGTGAGTGCAGACTCTCAGTTTATATTTCTCCACTGTTCCCAAATAAGATGTTTTATAAAGGAAGACGAAGGAGAGGAAATAAAATTCTTGAGGGTGGGAGAAAAGGGTGGGTCTGTATGTGCAGGACAGAGACTATTGAATGAAGTGTAAAGGAATGTATAAAACAAGTGACAGACTTGGTGACACCACCTCACTGAGAGGGTGAGAACCTCAGGGAAGATAGTGACACAGGGATTCCCTCGACAAAGAGATAGTGGGGGGGGTGGAGGGGACAGAAGAGCCCCTGGGGTCCTGGAGATATGACAGAAAATGAAAGGAGCTGAGTCACGGTGGCACGGGCTTGTAGCTCCAGCACACTGGGAGGCTGAGGCAGGAGTTTGAGCCTAGCCTGGGCAACTTAGAGAGATCTTGTCTCAAAATAAGCAAACAAAATTGCCTGTGTCACTGTTGGTGTAGATCATCTGGCTGTGGCTTTCACAAGTCACTCTGTGAAAGCTGATTTTATGACAAATAGGGAGCCTGAGGACTGGTGAAGAGAGCATTCGTCTATGAGCTGCTGATTTCAAAAGTAGGTCCCAGAGAAAGGCAGTTCTGCAGGAGGGAGGGTGGCTGAGTCACGCTTGTGTCAGTCTTTTGGTCCTGGCCTAAGAACTCAGGGTCCCCCACAGGCTGGAAAAGAACGTCACCGGAGAGCTGTATCCAGCCTACGTGTCTATTTTTATAGAACATAATTTTATTCTGTCATCCAAAAATACAGTCAATATTTCTTTGTGGATGTTCAACAATCAGTTTATGATTTTATGAATCAAAAGATGTTTATGAATCAAAAGATGTTTAATGAGCACCACCATTTCTATGGCCCATACCAGACTAAAGTTTGCACAATATCTTTTTTCCCCTCCAATTTGGTGTTGATTCAGCTCTGATTATGTCTGGATCCTCTTACAATTAATTTGTGCATAGCTTGAAAAGAACTCAGTGATGACAGCTGTGCTCAGAGTGAGCCCATGGTAGGAAATATACTTGCTTCAGTGGGGACCCTGGCAAAATAGACCAAAATGTATAGTCCAACTTGTCTGCTATCTGCTTTAGAGCCTCTACATCTTAAGCTTCAGAATTTTACATTTCATATATGTGTCAACAACCTTTTTATTGAAAAATAACTATTTGAGCAACATAAAAATAGATTCTTATGGGCTGGAGATGTAGCTCAGTGACTACACACCTACCTAGCAAGTGCCAAGGTCTGAGTTCAATTCCCAGTCTGGGAAAAAAAAATCCAAAAAAAACAACCACAACCCCCTAAAAAAATCACATAGTTTTTTTTTTTTTTCTTTTCTTTTCTTTTCTTTTTTCTTTTTTCTTTTTTTTTTTTTTTGAGATGGGGTCATGCTTTGTAGTTCAGGCTGGCCCTGAGCTCAGCCTCACACTCATAGCAATCCTCCTGCCTCTTCCTCCTGAGTGCTGGGATTAGAGGGGTGAGCCACCACACCCAGCACTGATTGCTGCTGGGCGTAAGTTTCCATGCCCAGTATTGTATGTGTTTACTGGGGATCGAACCCAGGCCCTTGCACCTGCAAGACAGGCACCGGCACCACTGAGCTAAATCCCCTGCACAAAAAAAGTATAAATTCTTAAGCCAGAGTTCCTGGGTCTGGATCTGCAAGTTATATGAACTTGAAAGTTTCCAAACTTCTAAATTTTAGTTTATTCCCTGCAAAATAGAGGTGATAACAATAGGCCTGTAGGTGTTAGCCAGTGCTGTTACTCCAGAACTTAGCTGCTTAAATCAATGAACATTATCTCCATTTCAGTGTTAGGAACCTGGCCAGTTCAGCTGGGTGCCTCTGGCGAAGGTTAGTTGACCAAGGCTGTGATCTTAGGTAAAAGCTCTGTCAGGAGAGGGCCTATTCTGGGCTCACTTGGGTGTTGGGAGGCAGGATTCAAGTCCTCACTGGTGAGCTGTCCTACTAAAGGCCCATATTCTGTGCTGGCTATTTACTGGAGGCCTCTGTGTTTTGTTTTTGGTTTTTGTTTGTTTGTTTGTTTGTTTGTCACTTGCATGTCTCTATAGGGTAACTCAACATGGCAGTTGTCTTCCCCTGGAGTAAATAAGCAAAGGGAGAGCTCATGGGACGGCAAGTGAGGGAGGTGATCTTGGAGACTGCCCCCCTCAGGGCCTACGTTACAGAGTGCTGTGAAAATCATAGGGCTTCATACTGAAGAGTTCAGGATGGCCTGTTATTCTCCTCATCACAGTCATCCCTTTGATCAGTGGAGTCCCCATGTGTCCATCGAGAGTGGTGATGGCGAACCTTCCAGAGTGTTCAGTGGTACAGACAGCCCTGTGTGGCACACATGCCATCAGTTTGCCACCACCAATCCAGACTCTTCTACTTCAACTGCTCTCCCTCTCCCTCTCTTTCTTTCTTTCCTTCTCTCCCTCCCTCTCTCTCTCTCTCTCCCTCTCTCTCTCTCACTCCCTCTCTCTCTCTCTCTCTCTCTCTTTTCTTGCACAGCTCTGTAAATAAATATAGAAATAACTGGGCATGGTGGCACACAGTTGTAACTGCAACACCATGGAAGGCTGAGGTGGGGGATCATGTGTTTGAGGCCAGCTTGAGCAATTTAGCAAGAGCTGCCTCAAAAAGAAGTGGGGCTATAGCTCAGTTTGGAGGCCTTGAATTCAATCCCTAGCATGAAAAAAGTAAAACAGAGAAGAAAAAAATAGTGTAAAGAAGGCAAGACAAAATAACTAATTGTGAGGAAAGAGGAAGAGCAGGCAGAATAAAAATAGAATAGATGGAAGATTTTTTTTTTTTTTTTAGGTTTTTTGAGACAGGGTCTCGCCCTGTGGTTCAGGCTGGCCCTCAGCTCAGCCTCAAACTCACATCACAGTCCTCCTGCCTCTGCCTCCTGAGTGCTGGGATTACAGGCGTGAGCCACCACGCCCGGCACTGTGGTATGTGGTACTGGTTGCTGCTGGGTGTGGGTCTCCACACCCAGTATTGTCATGTGGTTACCGGGGAATCGAACCCGGGTCCTTGCGCTTGCAAGACAGGCGCCGGAACCACTGAGCTAACTCCCCGGCCCTAGATGGAAGATTTTAAGACTCTCTGAAAGGTAGGAGATACTGACTCTAGATTACAAATAAGCGATAAAGGAAGTAATTCCAGTCTCCCACAATGAGATTTTTATTAAATAATTTCCCTTCCATTATCATATTTAACTTTCACCATAGCCATGTGAGACAAAAACCATGATGTCCATTTTACAGATGAGGAAAAGAGCCCAGAAAGGTCACAGAAATACTGTACAAAACAATGACTCACCCCAGGTTCTCTTCACATGAGTGGCTCTTCTCCCACACTCTCCCTTGGCAGCCATCTTTATATGAGGTCATGGCTGCAGCGAGTCATGCAAGGTGCTGTGGCATGAACATATAGCACTGGGCAGACCAGAGTTGGAGGCCCCAGGCCACCAAGCTGGACCAGTGACAGTGAATAGCCACAAAGTTGACTCAAAGTAGAAGTGAAAATATAGCTTCTGAAGGGACTCAGTCTCTATTCTGTAAGTCTTTGGTGCTGGGTTGCTCAATTTGGAAGGTGGCTTCCAGTAGCAAAAGGCACAGAAGTTGAAGGTACTTTCTGCTCAGAAGTCTGAGATGTAATGGAAGAGTTATGGGACTTAAAGGGCAACTGCAGCAAAGAAAGGAGTCTAGATATAGCTGCCAGACTTGTTAGGTGATGATGCTTATGTTAGGGTTGCAGTCCTCCAAGGAAAGACTGAAGAACCAGGAAGGAAATCATGTCTGTTCTGCCCTACCCATCCTCTTCAGTGAAAGAATGCTCCTTTTAGCTGGGAAACTGGCTGACTAGAATAAAAACTCCATTCCATAGTCAGCTAGTTGTGGTCACATGACTGAGTTCTGGCCAATGGGGTGTGAGTAAACTAGTGAGTGCAGCTCACAGGAAGTATTCTTGAAGGATGGGGAGCAGACCTTTCTTCACTCTTTTGCTTCTGACTGAATTTTGTTTGTTTGTTTTGAGGTACTGAGGATTGAATTTAGAACGTCACACATGCCAGTTAAGTGTTCTACCACTGAGCTATATTCCCAGCCCTTCTGGCTGAAATTTGACAAAGTAGATGAAACTCAAGAAGCTATTTTGGGTCATGAGAAGAAGCTATATACCAAGCAAAGCAGAACTAGAAAGAAACAACATATGTAGTTGCTAATACTGTGGAGTTCCCCTGAACCGTCTACTTCTGGACTTCTACAAGTAGAAGAAACATAGATTGACCTAACTGGTACTATTCTAATTTTGGATTTTCTGTCCTGAGGAGCAGAACTAAGCAACACAGTATTTAAGGTGATGTAGGACATATAAGTGCAGAAGTCATGTGCACAATGATTCTCCAAAGATGGTACAGAGTGTAGGTGTGGGAACACCCTCAGCACGCAGACTCATATCTGGTGGGCAATGAAGACCGAAGGTGGTACATATGGAGTGGAAACTGTGAAATTAGGCTTCCAGGATGTGGAAACAGTTTAGAAGGAATCTAGGGCCAGGGATTTAGCTCAGTGGTGCCGGCACCTGTCTTGCAAGTGCAAGGACCCAGGTTTGATCCTCGATAACCACATATAATACTGGGTGTGGAGACTCACCCCAGCAGCTGTCAGTACCACATACCACAGTGCCGGGCATGTTGGCTCATGCCTGTCATCCCAGCACTCAGGAAGCAGAGGCAGGAGGATTGCTGTGATGTGAGTTTGAGGCTGAGCTCAGGGCTAGCCTGAACTACAAAGCGAGACCCTGTCTCAAAAAACCTAAAAAAAAAAAAAAAAAAAAAAAGAAGAAGAAGGAATCTAGGTTTTGCAGGGAGAGATTAGTTTATTGTGCTGTTTATTGGCTGAGCAATTCAGCAAGTTGTTTAATCTCTGTTTTCTTATCCTGGGGTGATGATTATGATTAAATGAGGCAATAAGCATCAAGAAGTTTAGTACACTTCTCTTTCCTTTGTTCTTCTAATCCTTTATCCCAAACCTATTATGATTTAACCCCTTGGACTGACATAATTCTGAGGCTTACTTTCTCTGGGGTGAAGGGAAGGAAGGATTACTTATATAAAGTCTGACTGTTGGATTTGCCATAGAACTAAAGTAGTTCTAGTGTTGGTGGTGGATTTAGCCATGGAAGATTCAGTGTTACTGCACATGGGAATCATCTGGACTACAGGAGACCACGTTCTGAGTCAGTTGGAATCAGTGTTTTGAATGTCTCTGGCTTTTCAAGTGCTCCCAGGGTGATCCTGATACCAGTGAAAGTTGAAAACCATTGGGGAAGTGGAAGAAAAGCATATCCTACCACCTGGTAATTTCTAGTAAATGCTATTGATAGTAAATGAACTGAGATTGGGATGAATAGAAAAAGGATCTGCATCTCTTAAGTATTCATGATTCACTCAGATTATTCCTGATTAATACAGAAATATTGCATAACAGGAGGCACCTTGACCTTCCCAAACCACCAAAGACCCTGGTTTATACAATAGCCTTAATTTTAAATTCCTTAGGGACCGCCATACTGTATTCCATGTGACTGTACCCATCTGTAATAGGAAGATCCCTTAGCCAAATTGCTTGTCTTTATGGATCTTTCAGCTTTCTTTGAAATAGATCTTCTAAAAAGCTACTATGGACTTAGAGAAGACATACTTTACACTGGGAATCTGCCATTTCCAATCTCATTTTATTTTGATGACAAAGCTGGGTGACCTTATATGCCTTTTGTATTCCATTTAGCCTATGTTAATGTGTACAGATTCAAAGGCCAAAGCTGTATATCATGATGACCACTCTAGGAACTTTACAGAAAGTGAATATTCCAATCAAACATTTCTTGGGTCAGCAATCTTTAAATCAGTGAAAGGCAAGTATTGAAAAAAAAAAAAAACAACCGGGAATACTTTCACCTGCATGTTACCCCAGTAAACTGCAGGAAGGGAGCACAGAGGAGGAGTTACAGTCTCAGATTGCAGACTCCAGAAGATAAGCTTGCATGTTGACTTAAGTGGGCCTTAGGTGCAAAAATATTTGGCGAGCCCCACCAATCTGTTATCTAGATGGCCAGAACTGGTCAGGTGCCTTTGGGAATTAGGATTGTTTAAGATCAGAGAGAGTCCTTGGAAGCAGGTGACTGTGGATGAAATATGTGTAAAAATAGTTTTGTTCCACTAGAGAGAAGGCCTCGAGTTCCAAGAAAATGCTCTAAACACTGTGTGGGTAAGTTGACATCTAAGCTAGGATGATATTTCTAATAAAGAGCTTTTTTTCTGCAAGAAAATAATGTTATTTTATTTTTAAGAAGTAGGCTCAAGTCAGTGCATATGAAGTAATTCTTGAAGTCTCAGAGATATCATGGTAAGAATGTCCTCTTCCTGATGCCATAGTCAGAGATATTATGCGTATTGTATTCTCAATACCAGACCAAAAGGCAGGGGAAGGAGGAGAGAAAATTAAAAACCTTAGGCAACCACTAAAATCATAAATGTACCTGGCAGAAATGACAAACACCACCGGGGCCCGTGGAGACCCACATTGGATTTGAACCTATGGTTCAAAGTGCAAAAATCTCCCAGTTACTCAGAGGTAATCTAAAGAATGTACTGGTCATGCTCCTGGACTACACTGAAGACTGTACCACAGTTTTGATACTCTTTAAATACATTAGAATAACTATATTAGCCTGGTGAGATCTCACTCTTCTTTTATCCACAACAGGGCTTAGTAAGACATGACAGATTCCTTAGCTGGTCTCATTGTACTCCCCAGTCAGGTTATCCACTTATTCACTGATGGATACTTAGGTTATTTTCATATCTTGCTTATTAAGAATATTGCTAGAATGAACACGGTATGCAGATGTTTTCATGAGGTATGAGTTTATCATCTTTGAGTTTACCCAAAAGAGGGATTTCTGGGTCAAATGGTAGTTTTATTTTTAATATTTTAAGAAGCTTATCTACTATTTTCCATATGGCTGTACCAATCTACATTCCCCCAACAGTGCACGAGGGTTCTCTTTTCTTCATAGCTATTCTAACTTTTGCTATCTCTTGTGTTTTGATAATAGCCATGATATCCACTAGGGCTTTAAATTTTCATCTCTCTGATAATTAGTAACATTGAACACCTTTTTATGTACTTAAGGGACATTTTTATATCTTTAGAGAGATGTCTAGTTGAGATTCTTTGCCCATTTTTAAATCAGATTGTGATTTAGTTGTGAGATTTCTTTATAAATTTTGGATATTAACCCCTTATTAGATGTGTTTTTAGATGTGTTTTATTTGCAGATAGTTTTTACTGATCTATAGAATGACTTTATTTGATTGATTATTGTCTTTGATAAACAAAAGCTTTTCAGGTTAAAATGTCCCACTCATTTATTTTTACTTTCATAGCTTGCGCTTTTTATAATATATATTATGATGATCCAGGCCAGTATTAAGGAGCTTAACTTTCATGTTTTCTTGCAGAAGTTTTATGACTTCAGGTCTTATATTTAGATCTTTTATAGATTTTGGGTCCTTATCTTACCTCCTACAGAAAAGCCAACTCAAAAGACAAGAATCCAGTTAAATAACGTGCCAGTGAGAATCTGGCTTTCCCAGAGGATGGGCATTTTAAAGGAGAAGATTCCGTATTTCTACAAGATGGTCTCATTGGTTTGAGAGGACACAACAGGATGTTTGCACAAGTCCTGAAGGGGAGTTCTGGGTTTTTCTGTGGCTTGAGCTGTTTTCCTGGGAAAGTATGTCATATACACTCCACACTAGACTTTTATAAGTCTATATCTTAGTTACTTTTCTCAACGCTGAGACAAAACACCCAACACCCAAAGTTAAAGGGGGAAAGGTTTATTTAGCTCACAGTTTGTAAATGTTTCAGCCCATAGTTGGCTGGCTCCAGTGTGGATGACACATGGCAAGCAAAGGACAAGACAGGCATCTTTCTGTCCCTGATATTGTATCCAGACTACTGGGATTAGGGCGGTGCCAAACCCGTCAGTATAATGATTTAGTAGTCACACATTCTTTTGTTTTGTTTTGTTTTGAGACAGGGTCTCATTTGTAGTTCAAGCAGGCCCTGAGCTCAGCCTCAAACTCACATCACAGCAATCCTCCTGCCTCTGCCTCCCGAGTGCTGGGATTACAGGCGTGAGCCACCATGCCTGGCACTGTGGTGTGTGGTACTGATTGCTGCTGGGTGAGGAGTATTGTTATGTGGTTACCGGGGGATCAACCCAGACCCTTACGCTTGCAAGAGAGGTTCGGAACCACTGAGCTAAATCCCTGGCCCTAGTCACACATTCTTAATCCCAGAATCTCTCATTCTAGATTTAGCCACCTCCGAAAATGTCCCACTCATGAGGACTCATGAGCATGAGGACTCATGAGCATGAGGCTTTTTGAGGACATTAGATCCCCAGACCCTAACGGTTTCTATATTTTAAAAACCTAACTTACCTTAGACACAATACTTGACAATACTACTAAAATGCTGCAGTGAGATGCTTTGATTGCACCCCTAGATGACGATTACTAGTAATTGTTTGAGCCTTTTTTTCTTGAGTATTATAGTACTTTATTGGATATTAACTTTTTGGATGTACATTTTAATTTCTCATTATGTATAAATCTGTATGATTTTATTCTTTCTGTTGGCCTCATTAAAATTTATTTTTGTGTCATGTAGAAAAAAAAAAAAGAGCAAAAAACCTTTCTACAGTGAACTGAGATCCAGGTCCCTTTTTTTTTTTTAAGGTTTTTTTGAGACAGGGTCTCACTTTGTGGTTCAGGCTGGCCCTGAGCTCAGCCTCAAACTCACATCACAGCAATCCTCCTGCCTCTGCCTCCCGAGTGCTGGAATTACAGGCGTGAGCCACCACGCCCATGGTATGTGGTACTGATTGCTGCTGGGGTGGGTCTCCACACCCAGTATTGTTATGTGGTTATCGGATCGAACCGGGCCCTTGCCCTTGCAAGACAGGCACCAGAACTGAGCTATATCCCTGGCTCCAGGTCTCTTTTTTTAAACTTCTTTCCAATCTTACCCCAGAACACTCTTCCAACAGGTCTCTGCCTTATAAGTATGAGTTTCACAAATATGTGTAAGGGTTATTAAAGGTCTTCCAAGAAGTGCATGTAGCTGTGGATACTGGAGATTTTGACTCAGAAGTAATTGTTGTGGAGTTAGGGGGCTAGATCCGTGGGAAAGTGCTTGCCCCTCATAGTGAAGCCCTAGGTGTGATGCCTGGCATGTGTGCATGCACGTGTGCACACACACACACATACAGACACATGCAGACACACGCAGAGTATTGTGAATACAGACACAGGCACTTCTGTTGTGGGGACTGAACCAAGGACCTTACACATGTATACGTTCTACCACTGAGCTATACCCCCAGGCTCTCAAGCACATTTTTGGATGTGTTGTATAGAGTTGCCTAGTGATGAATGGTACTTTATATCACTGGTAATTCTGAGATAGATTCCTATCCCCAGTAGATCAACTGTGGACCTCTTAATTTTTCTCCTTACTTTTTGGAATTAAGTCCGAGTGACAGTCATAGAGTTAGCCTGGCCCTTTTCTCCACAGTGTAATTTTTAGACAAATTGCCTTGACGTAGAATGTTTGAACACTTTGTGGAATGCTGCCTGTTGATGGACAATCTTGTTGCTTAAAGGAAGTTGCCTTGGTTATTGGCTAATACACATGGCTTAGAGCAACTTCTGTGCCTTATTCTTTCCATCCTTCAAAGTCAGTTATTCCAATTGCAGAACAATGCAATGTAGTCTTGGAAGAAGGGGTACCAGAAATAGCCTCATTTTTGCTTGCCATGGGCCCCTGCCTTTAATCCCACTCTTCAGGCTATGCCTTACTTCCAACCACACTGAATCATGAAATACATAATGGATGGTATAGAGATCTGAAAATGTTGTGTGCACCAGGCATGCATAAAGATTTTCTAAAATTTTATTAGTCAGTTAATTAGTCCAGTAACCAAAGTACATATTGATTTTGTGAAAGATGAAAACTCAAGTATCTTTGGTTTGGCTTGTTTTAGAGAAAAATGTTTTGTCTCAGGAGACAAAACTGAACCAAATTAGGAGTAAGAGTGCTAAGTGACTTTCAAGGAGTTAGATCTTAAAAAAGCTACTTAATCCAAAGACTTTAGATGCACTAGTACATTTATGAAAAGTTGATGTAAGTTGGCTTAATTTTTCTATACTTGGAGGCTCACAGGAAGGCTTTATTGAAAGGGATTTGTATTTTGAGTCATATTCTGCTAAAAATTTCTGCTATAATTCTGGAAATATTTTCTTATATAAACTATTTTGGTTAAATACTGTACATATTAGAAATCTAGCTTTGATATTTCATCCTTTATATCAAGTAATCATCTCAGTGCTCTTGGCATATTTAATTTTTCTATCATTTCTTCAAATAAGTGAATCAAAGGAACAATCATTCTGTATGATTTTCAATTTTCATGAAAACAACAATCACCCTATAATCCTAGTGTACTGGAAAGTCTGTGGAATCAATGGTTTTTGCTATTGTTCCCAAGGGTAATTTCAGGTCTTCCACTGCCAAGGTCAGAAAACTTAAACAATAAGTGATAATAATAATACTTCAAAACAGCTAAAAGCAAAGTAGACCCAGATTCACACAAAGGGAGGATTGCTTCCTCACCAAGAAAATGACACCCTGATATAGTGAGAAAAGTTCAGACTTTGAAGCCAGACAAGACTGAGTTTAAATCACCATTTAGCATTTATTAGCTGTGTGTGAAAATTAACCTTCTAACCTGTAGGGCCTTCTTGAAGAAAGAATAGCTGCTGAGGTCCTGGGTAATAATGAATGTAAAACTGATAGCACTGCCACAGACTTCCTGGCTTCCCCAGAGTAATTAGTAGCACAAATCCTTCTCACAACTCCCTTACCTGGAGATAAGGTAGGAAGCTTTGAAATGCAGACTGTCGGCAGGGACTCTCTTCCCTGCTGAGATGGATGCCAAAAATCTACTTGGAATGACAATTGCAAACTGAGCCCCTTAAATCTCATTTTGGGGGGTCATTTTGAATCCTACAGTTATCAAGGTTTCAAGAGACACAGTGGCTGGTGCCAAGACTTTAGCAACCCTGGGTGGTTCTGCGCAGTAAGGTATTTGGTGACAGCACAGAAGATCTAAGCCGCAAAGACAAGCCAGTGTGCAGGAAATCAGAGAAGAGACCAGGATCCTTTCCTAGATTGAAAAGCCTTTCCTACTTTCCTTTTCTCAAGGAGTCCAAGATTATTTTCAGAGAGTCGCTTTGGAGATTTAGACCTCGGGAACATGTCCACGCTTACTCTGTTCCTCACCTTCTCTCGGGATTCTTACTGGCCAAGAAAGACACCTGTTCTTACCTCTCCCTTCAATAGCCTCCTACCTGAGCATTTTCAAACTCTTACATGTGTCTTACAATAACATAACTGCTGATAAAAACCTGCTCTTGAATGTTTCCCTTGACTCAGCGTATACACACACACACATCTTTCTGAAACAAAAGTTTGCTAAAACAATATTTACAGTTAGTCATGCACTCTGAGTGTCTCTTTTTCATTTCACTTCAGGTCGACTGCAACACTAAATTTATTTCTCACTCGAAGGTATTGACCTATCTTTAAATGACTTCTCAGAGACATTAGAACTTGAGAGAAGATTCAAACACTAGATAGCAGCATTAGTTTCACCTTCCCTGACTGCCTCACCCTATACTACCCTGTATCATGTTCAGGCTGTACCTAGAGACTGGCCTGGACTTGCAAGGTCATTTAAAGGACATGTAGATACTGTACTTTCTAGAATTGAAGAGTCTTTGAAGGTTCCAGACTCCACTTCGCAGCTCCTTTCTGAAGATCAGCTGAAGTGGATCACAAGTTTCTTGATTCTGAAAAGAACTAAAGCCTATATGTTTATAGAGGAAGCTAGGCAAGGGTAAGTTAGTGGGCTGAAAGCCAAGAAAAGGAAGAAAACTATATATTAAAGTTAAGTGCTAGTTCTCATCCTTGTCTTAATCTTTTATAGAAAGTCTTAAAATTTACGTGGGTGGGCTATCTCAGCTCCCATAGGCTATTGAATAATTGGCTTGGCCAGACCCAGGACTCTGTCCTGACGAGTGTATTTTCCATTTCAGATTCAAAGCAAATGTTCTCTGTGACCTTCAACAAGGTGTTTGTGCATGAAGTGTTACAAGGGAGTCCCACCTGCCCACCTGGAGGGCAGAAGGCATCGGTTCTCCTAGGAACTTGCAATTATTTCCAGAGTAGGACATCTCACACTTGAGAGTGCTTTGTAACGACTGGAGGCGCTTTTGTTAAATGCGGATTCCAGCTTATTGCCAAGAGTTTCCTTCAGATCAGTAGAGGGGCCTAAAAATTTTTTTTGTTTTGTGTGTGTTTTTAAAAGTGATAATCAAAAGCCACACAATCTGAGATACCATCTTAGCCATTTTTTACACAGAGAGCTCAGTAGTGCTAGCTGCACGGGTGTGCAGTGCAGCTCCAGAGTAGTTTATCTTGCGAAACTGAAACTGCTCATAGAACAAACAACTTTCCAAATCTTCTACTCTCCTGGCCTCTGGAAATCACTGTCCGACTTCTCTATTCCTGTGCTTTTGACTGCTCTGGAGATCTCACGGAAGTGGAATCATGCAGTGTTTGTCATTTTGCGCCTGGCATATTTGCTTCAGCAGGATGTCGTCATGGTTTTTCCATGCCATCCTCTGTGACAGGGTTTCCTTCTTTTGAAAAGTTGAACTGCTATATCTCAGCGTGTTCCTGATAACACATTTTCCTTACCTATGTGTTGGTGGACATTTGGACTGCTTCTACCTCTTGGCTATTTCACTAAGTAGCTTTCCCTGTTTCCAGGGATTTCTTTTGATTTTTTGAGGAAAGTTGGGCTAGATATTGTGTGCTGAGTCTCCCGTCAGAGTCTTAACGCGCCCCTCCCAGGCACAGTGTCATCAGGCAGCTGCTGTGGGAAGATACAAAGCCCTGCTCGGATTTAACTCCAATATATTTATTCCATCAATTTTGAGTTCTTCTTGGCTGATTACCAAGCCTCTCAAGACTGGACTTTCTTCTCCTATTTTGATTTCCTAAAGTCTAGGCCTTTGGTCTCATCTTGGTATCATTTCTTTATTACTTAAAAAAAATTGCCTTACTGCGGAGAAAAAGGAGCCCTTTTCCACTGTTGGTGGGAATGCAGACACGTACAACCTCTGTGGAAATCAGTGTGGAGATTCCTCAAAAAGCTAGGATTGGAGGTCCCATTTGACCCAGCCATCGCTTTGCTAGGTATATACACAAAAAATTATAAGATTCATATCACAGCAATATATGTGCATTCATGTTTATAGCAGCTCAGTTTGTGATTGCTAAATCTTGAAAACAACCCAATGTCCATCAACTGGAGACTGGTTAAAGAAGATATGGTTCTTTTATAGAATGGAATATTACTCTGTCATTAAAATGATAAGATTGAGTCATTCATACTCAAATGGATGTACCTTGAGGACATTCTCATAAGTGAAACAAATAAGTCACAGATGTGTAAATATCATATCTTTTCTCTGGTATGAGAAAAATAAGTTGTAAATGAGTTGTAGTATATATGGTTGATATTGTGAAATAGAATATATTTAAAAGGAAAGAGGGTGTAGGGGTAAAAAAGAGGGGGAAAAGAATGTGACAGTAATAAGAAAAAAGGAAACAAAGATTATATATAGGGGGTGAGGGGTTGTAGGGCGGGGCGAAAGGGGAAAAAATGAGAATCAAGTCATGTCATATTCTGGTATAAACTCTCAATGTTGAAGGCAGTGATAATGTATATTCATAATGTACCAATAAAGATTTAAATTTTTTAAAATGCCTTAAAATAAAGCTTAGTATGTTAATGAAAGCAATTTTTCAACTTTTTAAAACACCTGTAGAAGTTCATATAGCCATCACTGCAGCCAGGAAAAGCTCACCGTCCCCCAAACTCCCTGGTCTGGTCTCAGGGGTTAGACCATGGCCAATGCTGATGCCTAGCAGCTCTGGTCTGTTGTTCCCTCAGGAGAGTTTGTCTTTTTGAAAATGTCATATGTCATATATCCAGAGCATATAGAATGTCACCTTCTGAAACCGGCTTCTTTTACTCATCATACTGAATTGAGATTTATACAAGTTATACATACTAAAAGTTCTTTCATTTTTATTGTTGAATAGTATTCCACTGATGAATATTTATCCATTCATTTAAAGCACATCTGGGCTTTTTCCAGTTTTGGATGACTGTGAAAAGAGCTGCTGTAAACATTTATGTACATATTTTTGTATAAATATTAAATTTCAAGTCCAAGTACTTGGCTATTACAGTGCTGAGCCCGTGATATACATATACTTAACTTCATAAAGAAAAATGCTAAGCTGTGTTGTACAGTGGCTATAAAATTTTGAATTCCTACCAGCAAGGTATAAGAATTGCAAGTGGTTCACATCCATACCAGTACTTGATATTGTCAATTGAAATATACTGTGAAAAAAATCTCAATCATTTCAATAGGTGTGTAGTGGTATCTTATAGTTTTAATTTACATATCACTAATGGCTAATGATGTAAAAAATCATCTTAAATGTTTATTGCTGTCAGTATATCCTCTTTGGTGATATGTCTGTTGAAATCCTTTGCTTATTTAATTGTGGCTTTTCTACTTACTGCTGAGTTTCGAGAGGTCTTCATGTGGTCTGGATACAAATCCTTTGTTGGGTATATGGTTCATAGAACTTTCTCCCCCAGGGTCCTGATTGATTTTTCACACTTAGTTTTTTAAATCCTTAAATCTCTTCATGACCCTAATCTTTCTCATAGTGTCATATTCAGACATTTTAAAATTTGAAAAGTCTAATCTGTCAATTCTTTTCCTTTATGAATGGCATTTGGTATCGTGCCTGAGAGTTGTTTGCCCTATCCAGGGGTCACATGGGTTTTCTGCTGTTTTATTCTAAGAGTTTCACATTTTATCTTCACACTACATCTATTTTCAGTTAATTCATTTTATAAAATATGAAATGTTTGTTGGGAGTCTTTCCCTCCTTTTGGATATGCAGGCCCAATTGCTCTAACATCATTTGTTGAAAAAACAGTCCTTTCCTCAGTAGCACATTTGTCAAAAAAATCAATTGGCCGTATTTGTATGGAACTATTTCAAGATTATCTCTCTGTTTAATTCATCTCTTATTTCTTACCACTACCACAGTGTCTTTATTACTACAGCTTTATATTAACTTGTAAAATTGGCAAATGTGGTTCCACCAATTTTTACCATAACTCTTTTGTAGTTTCTTTGCCTTTTCATTTAAATTTATGATCATCTTGTCTATTATTAGAGTACTTGAATTTTAACTGGAATTACATTCAATCGGTACATGACTTTGACAAGAATTAACTTTTTCATTATATCTAGTCTTTCAATCTATGAACATACTATATCTTTTCATAATTTTTAATTTTAGCAATCCTCCTACCTCAGCCTCTCAAGCAATCTTCTTTGACTTTTGACAAGAACATTTTATAGTGTTCAGGATACAAATTCTATGTACAATTTTTAGGCTCATTGGTAAGTATTTAAGTCTGAAAAGCAATTGTAAATGGTATTGTTTTAATTTTTTTTAATAATTATTAATTTCCAGTTTATAGGTATATGATTTATTTTCACATGTTGACCTTAGCACTGCAACCTTGTTAAACGTCATATTTTATGCCTAGAAGCTTTGTTTTAGTAGATTCACTAGGACTTTCTTTTTTTCTTTCTTTCTTTCTGGTATCAAGGATCAAATTCAGGACCTTGTGCTTGCGAGGCAGGTGCTGGAACCACTAAGCTACATCCCTGGCCTTCACTAGGGTTTTCTACACAGAAAACCACAGCATCTGAAAATAAGGACCATTTATAACTTACTTCCTGATTTCTAGCTCTTTCTCCATTTTCTTACTCTAATATACCTCCTGGGACTTGAATATGCTGTTGAGTAAGGGTGCAGAATGCACATGATTTCCTCTCCCCTAGTCTTTTTTTGAGACAGAGTCTTGCTTTTGTAGTTCAGGCTGGCCCTGAGCTCAGCCTCAAACTCACAGCAATCCTCGTGCTTCTGCCTCCCGAATGCTGGGAATACAGGGATGAGCCACCACACCCAGCACTGTGATATGAGGTTACTGGGGATAGAACTTGGAATCTTTCACTTGCAAGGCAAACACCACCCAAACCACTGGGCTAAATCCTGTTTCCCTCTCCAGTTTTACTGTTGTGCTGGGGATTTAGCCCAGTGGTTCCAGCACCTGCCTTGCAAGTTCAAGGACCTGGGTTCGATCCCCAGTAACTACGTACAATACTGGGTGTGGAGACTCATGCCTAGCAGCAACCAGTACCACATACCACAGTGCTGGGCACGGTGGCTCACGCCTGTAATCCCAGCACTCGGGAGGCAGAGGCAGGAGGATTGCTGTGATGTGAGTTGGAGGCTGAGCTCAGGGCCAGCCTGAACCACAAAGCGAGACCCTGTCTCAAACCCCCCCCCCAAAAAAAAAAAAGAAAAAAAGAAAATCCCTTCTCTTCCCTTTTCTTCCCTCTCTCCCTTCCTCATTCCTTCCCTCCTTCTCTCTCTTTCTCCGTTTCTGTCTCTTTCTCACTCTTTTTCTTTGTTTCTAAGAATTGTAGAGTACCAGGCTCTTACACATACTAGGTCAGAACTCTACCCCTGAGCTACAACCCAAGACCTTTAAACATATTTTTGAGACAGGATCTTCTAAATTGCCCAGGGAGGCTGGCCTTGTGCTTCTGATCCTGTGTCTCATTTTCTCGTTGTCTTTCTGTCTGTCTTTCTTCCCCTTTCCCTTCCTTCTTTCTTTTATTTCTACTGAAAATTGAACTCGAGGCCTTGACACAACACTGCATTATATCCCTACCCCTCTTTAATTTTGATACAGAGTGTTACTAAATTATTAAGTTGCCTAGGCTGGACTTGAATTTGGGATCCTCTTGCCTCAGCCTTCCAGAGCACTGGGATTACAGGTGTGCACACCATGGTAGGCAGACTGTATATTCTTGTTATTGGTCCTTTTATGTCTCTGCTTTTTTCTTTGTCAGTTTTTGCTAAAAACTTATCTGTTTTGTTGATTTTTTTATGATTAATTCATTTTCTCCATTCTGATTTGAGCTTCGTTCCTCCGTATGCTTATCTTATTATTTTGTTTACTCTTGCATTGGGTTCTGCTCTTTTTTTCTAGTGTCTTCAGGTGGAAGAATTTATTGAAACCTTTCTTTTTTAACGCAGGCATATAAATCTATAAATTTTCTTTTCTTTTGTGGTGACAAAACCCGAATGTGTCGAGAGGCAAGCGCTCCATCATTAAGCTACACCCTGGTCCTTTCATTGCCTCTCCTTTTGAGAGGTTTTCAGGTTGGACTCAGAGTCTTCGTGCTCAGATGCGTCCACCCCAAGCCCTTTCAACTTTTTAAAAAATTTCTGTCCCTGAAAGATAGTTTTGGTGGGTATAGAAATTTTGATTGGTTTCTTTCAGCATTTTCTTATTCCACTTCTGCCTAGTCCTTACAGGTACTGATGAGAGATGTGCAGTCATTATCTGCTGCTGTAGCTAATATGCCACATTTTTCAGATTTATCTCAAGACATTTTGTATTTTTGGTTTTCTGCAGTTTGGTTAAAATGAATATAGGTGCAGATTTCTCTGGCTTTATCCTATTTCAGTTTTGCTGTGCTTCTTGGATCTGTAGGCTTACATCAACAAATTTGTAACATTTTTAGCCATTATTTCTTCAAGTATTTTTCTCCAAGTATACTCTTTTTCTCTCCTTGTGGAACTCTGATGGCATAGATGTTAGACCTTTTGGTATTACCCTATATGTCTCTAAACCTCTGGTAATATATTTCTTTCTGTATTCACAATAGATGATTTAAAAAATAAAATCTATTTTCAAGTTCATTGACTTCCTTTTGCCATTTTCATCTTGCTACTAAGTCCTCTTTAAATTTTGATTATCCTACTTTTATGTCTTCAATTTCTATTTATATCATTTTTATATTTTTTAGTTCTGAAATTCTTTTTTCAATAATTCTAACATTATTTAATTTTGAGATTGGTGTTATCTTTTCCTATGTAAGTAGAGATTTTCCTAGTTACATATATATTTAAAATTTTGTATGCTGGGTAGTTTGAATATTATAGGATTCTAGATCTCATTTAACTCTTTTGAGTAATATAAATATTTTTGTACTAACAGCCAATCAAATTAGTTACGTTTCGGCCCTAGTTCTATCTTTAAATGCTTTATAATGCTACTTGGGTCTGTCCTGCGTATATGCTCCCGATAGGCATTTGAGTCCTGCACTGTGGCCTATTCACTTAGTTCAGTTCTCAGAATGCTTTCTGTGCTGCTTAGGATCAGATATACACTAGTTTTAAATAGCTTTGTGAGACTGGTTTCCACATATTTTTCTTTCTGTAGTCCCCCTAAAATCTTTTAACATACAACTTGGATGTTATTTATTTTGCTATACTACATGTGTGTTAGGACTGTCACATTGTCTGGAACCAAACAACATGAGGACCAAGAAATAAAGTACCAGAAGTTTATGGTACTCGCTTTAGACCCCAGGTGCTCTGATTGGGGTGGACATGTTCACCCTTAGAGTTTTGAGTATCTATAGTCTTCTCCTGGTGCCACTATTGCTTGAGGTATCTGAGACACAAGAGAAGGGAAGACAGTGTTGCCCTTGAGGTAGAGTATCAACTCGATTTGCTTTGGGATCTGTCTGGGAGACCAGCACAGCAAACTTCCAGGCACACAATGGAAGTCTATGCCTATTCCACTGCTCCATTCGCCATCATGGCTGGCCCTGCTTTCCTCCTCTGCTTTCCAGTCATGATGACTAGAGCATCTTTGTCATGTAACATCCTTTTGCTAGTTGTTTCTGCCTCAGAGCCAGCTGACTATGGCCTGAATCCCTAGTAACTTCTCCTCCTTTTATTGTGGGTGTCAGAACTTGTGTTCCAGCAACAGAAAAGCTGACTAATATAGAAAACTGGTACTGGAGGAGTGGGACCATTGCTTGAAAATACTTGACTATGTGGTTTAGAAGCCTTTGGATCCTGTTGTATGGGGAGAGTTTGGAAAGGATTGGAGAGATGGGCTAGAAAAACTTAGAACGCTGTAAGCAAAGCCTGATGAGTGATTCTGAGTTAGAACTCAGAAGATCAAAATGCTGAAAGGAATGCCGAGCAAAGCCAGGCCCTGGAGGTTTCGGTGTGGAACAAGAACCGTATCGGTAGTTGGACTTAAGGCTTTGTGTGTTATGCAGGAAATTTGTCTATATTTTGGCTATATACTGAGACTTTGTGAGATACTGGGTTCAAAGGAGTTGGACTAACTGATTTGGCAGATGAAATTTCAAAGTAGCCCAAGATTCAGGCCATGGCTGGCTTCTTTTATAGTGACAGAGTTATAATATGAGTCGGGAGCAAACAGAGCAGAAAAATTTGCAAAACTTTACTTTTGGCCTAGAAGGAGCATGTGTGAAGTTGGGGCCAAAAGAGGTATAGCTGCTAAAGAGATTACTGCCATTAAAAAAGACAGGAATAAGAAAGAAAATATCCTGAGGGCATCTCAGGAGTCAGCAAGACCTCACCCATGAGAGACTCAAGGGTGCAAAAGTATCAGCATTTTATTTGAGATAAAAGCCCTATGACTGCTATGCTCAAAGGGCCTAGGGATTAGGTCCCATAGAATTTATTTCATCGTGTCCCACCTTCTAGGCACTTACAAGTCACTGTCACTGTGGTCCAAGGGGTCTGGCCACTGCCCAAACTGCTGGGAGACTTTGACTCCATGATGCTGGTTTTGTTAGCAGAGAGAATATAATAACTGTGGGGTCAGGGAGGCTTTTGCTCAGATTTCAAAGGAAATCCTGGGAGGCCTGGAACCCATTTAACCCTAATACAGCTATGTGAAGTGGATATTAGTGATTATATTTTGCTTATAGGGAAATTGAGGTGCTGAAATTTTTGACTGATGAAAGGTTTTGATGAATATCTCATTCTTCATCCCATTTTATGACTAGAAATTTCCCAGCGAGAAGTTCTTTGACTTCTCCACTCATCTGCTTTTTCCTGATTGCCACGCATAGTCATAGAAAGAATGTTATTGATTCAGGATGAAATGTGTACTCAGAATCAGCTCTTCCAGTAAATAGCCTTCATTTGTAAAATGCAGAAAGAATAACATTAATGTCCAAGAGTTCACTTCTCAAGTAGAAATTTTTGTAACACTCATTTGTTAGAAAGTTTAGGAATGATGATTTTGAATGAACATAGAAGGCAAAATTCACATGACTTTAAGAGCCAAGTATAAGAATACAAGAACTTCAGAGTAATTCATGGCCCAGTTGAGCTATTTTTGAGCAACTTTTCTAGATCTTTGTGATGTGAAGTTTAGCCTCCACTAGTGGGAACACTTATTGGGGAAGACTGAAAACTTCCATGCACTAGGAGGATTAAAATGAAGATCAAATGATCAATGAGATATCCTGAGTATCAGGGTGAAAATGACTTTGTTATGAAGTTCTGGATAAATGATATTTATCTAAGTTTCAGTGATCTACTCAAACTTTTAAGCCTGTATTTCATTGTAGAAGCTGATTTACAAACTGGGCTTGAACGGCAGTTGTCCTCATTTCTCTGGCACTATCAACAGGAAGTTAGCACCATGTATGAGTGTGCATTCTGATTTGCTGTGTACTCAAAAGCCAGCCTGATCTTCTCTTTGGCTTACTGACTGGCTCTGACTCAGCCCAGCTGAGCCCAGTCCTGGACAGGAGGAAGTGCTGTGTCTCCCTCCTTCCAGCCAGGCTGTGCTGGGCTGACTGGCTTGGAACTAAGGTCAGTAATGTGAAGCCAGGCTCCACTGCCCCTGTTCTGCTCTCCATAGATACAGTTTACCAGAATCTTCCATCCTTAGGGACCAGATGCCTTCTTCTAGAAGTCTTCCCCTTATCAGTAAAAGTAAGTGTTGAGGGCTGGGGATTTAGCTCAGTGGTTCCCATGCCAGTCTTGCAAGCACAAGGACTTGGTTCGATCCCCTGGTAACCACATGCAATACTGGGCATGGAGACTCATACCCAGCAGCAATCAGAACCACATACCACAGTGCCGGGCATGGTAGCTCACGCCTGTCATCCCAGCACTCTGGAGGCAGAGGCAGGAGGATTGCTGTGATGTGAGTTTGAGGCTGAGCTCGGGGCCAGCCTGAACTACAAAGTGAGACCCTGTCTAAAAAACAAACAAACAAAAAAAAGTAAATGTTGAACTTCTCTCTTTCTTGGAATCTTATCTTAAATCTGACTGACCTTGACATGTCAACAAATTTGGCTATGACCTTTTCAAATATCAAATTTTTCTTTTGAATGTAGTTTCAATTTAAATTACAAGTCAAATCTGTTCTATTCTGTGTGAATATTCATATGTTTACATTTTTAAAAATCATTAGATTTTTAAGCTCACCATAATCATAAACTCCTGAAAGGAAGTAATTAAAACTGCTAAAAAGGAAGTAAATGCCCAATATTATATGATCAATTTGGTATGTTCCTTTCAGAATTTAAACATTTTTGTTTTCTATTAAATGTATTTTTAGCACATTCATAGTTATATTTTAAACTGAGGTTAATTATGTGTGGCTTCAGGGTATATTTGAACTTTTTGAAACTATATGTGAAATTGTTCATACATGAAGTCAATATACACTTTTTTTTTGGTGCTGAGGATCAAACTCACAGCCTTGTGCAGGCTAAGCATATGCTCTACCCAACCTGTCTTCATTACTGCATACGCATTTTTTTCTGGGGATTATTTTTTGATTTGAAATTTCTATAAGAAACTAATCTATCCCTCCAGCATTTTTAAACTAGCAAATTTGCACTGTACTTTTTCTTTACTGGTCTAAACAAGTACATTCTCTAGAGGTTGAATGAGGTCAGGATATTTCTAAAAGCAGGCTAAGACTCACATTTTAGTTTTTATCTATGCAATGGATTCTACTGTCCTTGCAAAGGGTTTGAACAGTGTCTCCAACATGTAGGCAGTGGAGGGCTTTTGGAAATTCATGGCTTATTCTAATTTTGTGCTTCTGTTAACTATTATTAAATATCAAGAAGATATTAAATATCAGGAAGAGCTGGGGATTTAGCTCACTGGCGCTGTGTCTGTCCACAAGTACAAGGCCCTGAGTTCTTTCCCCGGTGCCAGAACAACAACAACAACAAAAAAAAGCAGGAATCAGAGCAGTTCTCTGGAAGATTGTATCTGGGACAATGATTCCAGACCTCATAAAAGAAAGTCTAATCTGTCCTGGGATTTAAGTCATCCTCAATATCTCTCTTGAAGATGATGTGATTTAGGTTTTTTTTTTTGAGACAGGGTCTCGCTTTGTGGTTCAGGCTGGCCCTGAGCTCAGCCTCCAACTCACATCACAGCAATCCTCCTGCCTCTGCCTCCCGAGTGCTGGGATTACAGGCGTGAGCCACCACACCCAGCACTGTGGTATGTGGTACTGGTTGCTGCTGGGGTGAGTCTCCACACCCAGTATTGTTATGTGGTTACCGGGGAATCGAACCCGGGCCCCTGCGCTTGCAAGACAGGCGCCGGAACCACTGATCTAACTCCCCGGCCCATGATTTAGTCATTAAAGTTGACATTTACCGAATTCTTACGATACACCAGATACTGTGTAAATAGTTGCCTGCATTATTTCACTTAATCTTCTCCACCATTTCTGAAATAAGAAAGATTATTATTTACACTTTGGTGATGAAGGAAGTTTAAATTAGACATGGAGCTAAATGTGAAGTCAGGCTTCACTGCTAGAACTGGAAATCCTAATTGCTATAATCATCCAACTCTGTGGTGAGCAGTGGTACCAGTACCTACGTTGTGTTCACTGCTGAGGGTTTGCCACTGTATGTTTTCATTTACTGCATCTAATTTAATGTTGTAGAATCACTAAATAATTATGGAAAGCTTTTGATGGGAAGTAAGAATCATTATCATTTCTCTCTGGAAAACAAGGAAAAGGATACTCAGAAAAATCTCTGTGGTTTAAAACAAAAAACAAAAAACAAAAAACAAAAAACCCATCCCAGTGGCAGAAAATGAGACACCAGGAATTTGAGCCCAGGTTCTGTGACACCAATCTGGCAAGCTTGCCCCTGAAATCATTGCTTATCACAGGCACCCTAGTCCTTACTCAGGAGAGCACTCTCCATGCAGAAAGGCTTTGGGGTGGTCAGGGGATTCCGAGGGCAGATAGTGGTGGCTGCTGATAGCAAATAAGAGAAGATGTGAGATCTGCTTTGTTCATTACCTCTTCGTTGCTGAGCACACAAAGCAGGTGCCTAGTAAAGACAAAGAAGGACATTTATACACTTGCTCTGTCTTGGTGATGTCATGAAAAGACTCCTAGAAACCAATTAAACAGCAAAACCTAATATCCTAAAGATTTATCTTCATTCTGAGTGTTGCGCTTAATATGCCATTATAGAATTCTTCTACTTCTGTGCTCAGAACATTTTTCTCTTGTGTTAATGTCATTTATCTCTCATCACCGAAGATAAGTGTCTCATTGGAAAGAGGCATGAGAATGATTTGTATAATCTGAAAACCTCACAATAGGAGCTGTGGTAAACAGTTTATAATAGGAAGATACTAAGAAATCAAATTCTTACATATGTGGGTAATATTACTGCATTAACAGATGCTTACCTTTTAATTAAAATGAACTTCTAACAGACCCAGGAAGATATTGTAATTATCCTTATTATGCCAAGATCTGATTTACATCAATACAATTGATGAAACTGCTCAGCAATAGATTTTCAAAATGTTCTTCTTTGCACATAGCACATTAAATTGATTTTCTCATTTTAGATATTACAGTTTAAATGTTTCTCAAATGCTTTGCAGAATATTGGAGATATCAGAAGATAGGGATGGTATCCCATGTGGTCTGTACCCTGCACTCAGAATTTCCAGTGAGGCCCATTTCTGGGAAAGAAATAATTATGTTGAGTAATTAGTTACAGAAGGTGCAAAAAGTATCCCAAAATGTGAAGATAAAGATGTTTGGCAGTTAAGTGCAAATTATACAAATTATTTAACAAAGATGCCAGGTAATAATATGATATTTTTATAATCAGCATTTTAATGTTTTATACCATTTGATTTTTTTTTTTTCTGTGCTGAGGAGAGTTGAACTGAGGGCCTCACAAATGAGTAGGCCAACCATTTCACTACTGACCTACATCCTCAGTCCTATTAGATTTTTATTTTTTTGGATACAAAGTTTCATTACATATTTCAGGCTGGTCTTGAACTCATTGTGTACCCCAAACAGGTATCAAACTCATGATGATCCTCCTGCCTCAGCCTCCTGAGTACTGGGGTTGCAGACATGTGCCACCATGTCTGGCCCATTAGCCACTGTCAAGGTAACCAATTGTCTGTATGTGTATTAAAAGATTTGAACACATATATATGTATTAAATGTTAAAAGGTTAACTGAGGGTCAGGGATCTGACTCAGAAGGAAATTTATCTATGATGCTTGAGGCCATGGGTTTGAATATAAGGACTGCAAAAACATCTTCTTGCCTGTACAGATGAGGGACTTTCACTATAGCATTTCCATCCACATGGGTGAGCACGTACCGTGCTCTGACCAAATCCACACTCTCTGCTCCTTCTCTAAACCTCCCTTTCTCACTTTCCCCTCTCCCCTTTTAATTTCCCTGTCTTCTATTTTCAGGTCATTTGTCTTCTCCTCTTCCTCCTCCTCCTCACCTCCTCCTTCCGTTCTTTCCTGCCCTCCTTTTGCTCCCCCACTGGCTAGTGTTCATGTACAATAAAAACATACCATTCTTGTCCTTCCTGGTTTATTTTACTTATTGTGATAACCTCTATTTTCCTATAAATGACATGGTCTCACTTTTCTTTATGGCTAAATAACATTCCATTGTGTGTGTGCACCTTTTAAAAAATTTGTTTATCTGTTGACAAGCACCTAGGCTGATTCCATATCTTGCTTATTGTGAATAGCACTACAATACACATGGGTATACAGGTATGTATTTTGAATACCGACTGCATTACCTTCAGTTATATACCCAGGAGTGATAGAGCTGAATTACATGGCAGATCTATTTTTATAAATCAATTTTTGAATTGCAAAAGTAATATATGTTCTTAGAAAACAACAAACACTCTACAAAAGACAAAAATATATAAGGAAAAAAATCAAATTTCCATTTGACTTTCTTCTCTGTTCTTCCTACCCAGAAGTAAACAGGTTAAAATTCCCTGTTAGCAATATTCAGCATCATTAGTACATGCCCTCCGAAAAGCTTTACAAATGTGATTATAATAATCTTTTGCAACTTGCTTGTTTTCTTATTCTACTTCATCTTTCCACTTCAGTATGCATAGATTCATTTCTTCCTTCTTTGGTAGCTTCATTACATGCCATTATAAGAATGTACCAAATATTTACTTAACTATCTTTTTCCCGGGGAATATTTTGATGGTGTCTGGCTTTGAAAAATGTTGTTTTCCTACTGAAAACCTCCACAGGTTGCTCATTGTACCACCATCTTTCCACATATATGCAAGCATAGCTTTGGGCAAATTCCCAGAAAGGAAATCTCTTGGTAAAAGGAGATGTGACCATTTCATTATCTAATTTTTTTTTTTTACCTTGAAGAAAATATGTATTTGAAGTGAAAAATCAGTCTACATAAAATGAAAAGCAGAAGTTTCCTTCTTAAGTTCTGAGCTCCCCTATTGCTATGGCTGAGTTTCTGAGTGTATTGTTCTGATATGAATATAATACATTTTTAATATACTATCAGCTCCTGGTACCCCTGGATTTTACATCTATGAATTCAATGAACCATTGCCATAGGTTGAAAATAATCAAGGGAAAAATTGTGCAGAACATGCACAAACTTATTTCTTGTTATTTCCTGGACAATAGAGTATAGCAAATATTTGCATAGCCTGTGCATTGTATTGGGTATTATCGCCCAGCTAGAGATGATTTAAAGCCTTCAGGAGGATGTGTGAGGTTGTGTGCAGATACAACATTGCTCTATATGAGGAACTTAGGGGTTTGGGTTCTGCTGGGGTCCTGGGATAATCACTGGTGGATACCAAGAGTGTGTACTTAAAAAATACAAGTGAGAGCTGGGCGCGGCAGTACAGAGTTGGGATTCTGAAATTCCAGAGTCGAGGAAGGAGCTTCATGAGTCTAAGGGCAGCCTGAACCAACAGCAAGACCCCGTCTCAAAAAAGGAGAGGGTGGGGAGGTAGCCAACGAGGGCAATTCCTAGTTCTGGAAAAAATACACACCACACATAAGGGAAGAGTCAATATGAGGCACATTAACTTTACATTTGATAAAGGCTCTTCAAAAAGATTGCATCTGCAATATATTTCCATCAAAATTGCAGGAGAGTATCTCTGTCTTACCATTTTTGACAGAAGCCCTGGATTTGAAAGCAGGTTTCTCACTTTATTATTCTGATAGTAAAAACTCTTTTAAATGATCTCACCTTTTTACCTAGGAGTGAAGTGGAGCCACATGTGACTGATGTCCTTACTGGTTGTTGTCATTTTCTGGCACACTCACGACCAGACACAAGCATCTCTACTATTACTGGAAGCAAGATGCCTACTCCATCCCTCAATAAGATGTTACAGTCCACCCTGATTTCCTTCAACTCCAAAAACGAGATCAAGAGCAAACTTCTGCATGATTTTTTCGCTGTTCCTTCCCATCCCAGATGAGACCCTATGAAATTTTTCATGTCTCTTCTCATGTATCCTCTGCGATGGTCAAGCTGCGATGTTTAGTAGTTGTAATTTCCTCAGAAAGGATGTGTATTAGCTTTCCCACAGCTGAGACAGTACCTGACACTCACAACTCAAAAGAGGAGAGATTTATCTTGGTTCACAGTTATAGTGGGTTCAGCCCATGGTTGACCAGCTCCAAGGTGGAAATAGCCTGGAAATGGAATGTGGTAGAGAGAAACTGTTCATACCTTGGGAGTCAGAAGTTGAGGGGGACAAAAGTATACCCCTCCAAGGGACCAAATCCTACTACCACAGTCAGCACTCCCATGATCTGAGCATCTTTCAAAGACTTCACTTCTGCACACAAGACTTGAAGGACATTTTAGATCTCAGCCGTAACAAGGGCCATGAGTGAGATGTTCTTGGAGTCATTCTGCACAGATCTACATCCACTTTTTAGCACTACAAGTGAAGAATGTGGTGAAAGTTTGAAGCCCTCTCTTCAGCTTCCTTTTCCTTGAACACCGGTGATATTACTTCTGCCTTCTGTGGGAGGACAAAAGCCCCGCGTGGGTCACCTTTGCAACTTATTCATTCTGCCAAGTACCTGGTAAATTTTTTTAATGCTTAGAGATCAGGAATTGTGCAGTAATATTCTTAGGGATGTGCCTTATATCTGTGAACTGCTGAAGATGAGGGACCTCTTTCTTGCGTTTATTTAATGCCTCCTCTAAGACATTGGCTATTAAATTTTTAAATTAAAAAAATCATAGTTTTGGGGCTGGGGATTTAGCTCAGTGGTTCTGGTACCTGTCTTACAAGTGCAAGGACCCAGGTTCGATCCCCAGTTAACTACATACAAATACTGGGTGTGGAGACTCACGCCCAGCAGCAATCAGCACCACATACCACAGTGCCAGGTGTAGTGGCTCACGCCTGTAATCCCAGCACTTGGGAGGCAGAGGCAGGAGGATTGCTGTGATGTGAGTTTGAGGCTGAGCTCAGAGCCAGCCTGAACCACAAAAGTGAGACCCTGTCTCAAAAAAAAAAAAAAAATCATAGTTTTTTTCCAAAAAAAATATTTTGTGCTCTAATAGAGTCTCTTTAATGCTCTTTTTAATTTTATTTTTGTGATGCCAGGTTTCAAACCCAGAATCCTTTGTTAGATAAGCATTCTATCACTGAGCTGTATTCTCAGCCCTCTTTTATTAATTTTTTTTCTTTTAGTTTTTTGAGATAAGGTCTCACTTTGTAGTTCAGACTGCCCCTGAACTTGCTATATGGCCCAGGCTAGCCTCAAACTCATCGCAATCCTCCTGCCTTTGCCTCTTGAGTATTGAAATTATAGGCATGAGCATTGTTGTAGATGGTACCAGGGATCAGACTCAGGACTTTGTGCTTGCCAGGCAGACACCAGAACCACTGAGCTAAATTCCAGCCCACTCTTTTATAAATTTTTAAATAGAATTAAATAAGAGAACATATAGGTAGACCTTTGCTTTTCTGGAGACCGACTGGAGTTCTTAGATCTCATACTTAGTGATAGAAATAAAATTTTGGCTCCTAACCTCTGATCCACCTATTCTTTCTCTATAGTACCATTCACAAGAATAATTTTGATGATGTCCAAGTAAATTATATTCCAGTGAAGATCCTGAGGTAAGGCATTTATTTCTGGTGCTATTTCTCAGTTATTCTACATGAATAACATTTAGAGTTCATGATCACACAGTGGAGACACATGTCACATGAAATGTGCTTTGAGAATAGCTCTGGAAGGACCATTGTCAGGAGCTTCTGAGGTCCCTGAGACACTCTTTCCTAAATGTCGCTGAGCTTTATTCTAATATGAGTCAGACAGTGACTCAGAATTATTTCTGCTCCCTCTTGTAATGGCTTCATTCACATCACATCACATCACATCATATCACATCACATCACATCATAAGAAAAAGATAGAAGTTTATGGGCCAATAACTCTCAAAATCCTCACCAAGAACTAATTTGTGTAACTTTTCTACCAGCGTACTAGTAATGATTATGTATCACAGGTATATCAGGCAGAGTAGACTTAGAGCATGGTAGCAGTTACTGAATGTTGGGAAGGGATTGGTTATTCCCAGGGTGAAGAGTGGACAGGCGTGTTTTGGGCTTTTTTCCAATTATACATCTGTATTTTGGATTATTATTAAAATATTCTTTTAAAAAAATCATCCAGGTGCCTAAATAACTTTATATCTGATAGTTGATATTCATGGTATCTCATCAAGGTAGGGAGCAGGTTTTGAAATACCCTATTTGTTGTTTCACAATTAGAAAATTGAAGGAAAGATACTATGTTGTGTCCCTTGCAATGAAGAAGGAAAACAAGGCATTTGCTTATGTCCTCTCTTTGATTTCTTGCTCTTCAGGCAAGAAGTAGAAGGTGTGCCTAAGTCACCATGGGTCTCCTCTTATGCGAGTACACAAGTGTCTTCAGTACTTCCTGATCTCTGAATTTTTTAAATGGTATCTGATGTTAGTGAATCCTCCCCTTTTCTTTCCAAAGCCCTTTCTTCCTTCACTCTGCAGGACACCATATTCCTTCGATTTTTTTTCTCCCCTTCATTTTCTGTCCCTTTCTCCATTTCTTCTTCCTCCTCTTATTGTCTAAGAGCTAGTTTTTGATGATGTGCTTGTTTATTCATTCAATAAACATTTACTGAGCATTTCCTATGTGCCACATGTGGCACTAATTAAGGTCCTAAGATAGTGAACAAGAAGGTTTGATACCCTTTCTTAGCATACACATTCCAGTCAGAAAGACAGACAAAAAGCAACAAGTAAAATAACAAGCAGTGTTAAGGAGGTCAAACTACATTTTACAAAAATGCTTTGGGAAGACACATCTGGGAGCAAGGACCTAGTTGGGGAGCAACAGTTGACACTGTTGTTTGGTTACCCCAGTGATCCCCAGCCTCCGTGGTACACTCAGTATACCATCTGGAGGTCTAGATTTCACTTTCCAACCTCCTTTGCACCTAGATATGGCCATGTGACCTAGATCTGACCTTGGAACTATAAAATAAGTGTACAGGAAACTTCTAGAAATGGAATAGATTAAGATTAGAACGCCGGGTGCTGACTTCCTCCATTGCTGGGTCCTCCTGCTTTCTGCCTTTGAATGAATGATAACTGGCAGCCATTTTATGATTAATAAGGAAAAAGTAGAGAAAGTGATGGAGATACAGAACCATTTGGAAAACTTTAGAGCCACCTTGTCTGACTTCTTGGTCTAGAGTCAACTAAATAGCCTCACTTTTGGAGCCACTAACACTTATTTAAGCCATTACTATTTGTCATTGAAAGTATTTCTAGTTCAGAGGTTCTTGTGGAGTCTAGGTAAGCGTTGGTGGCACAGAGCAGGGTGGTAGTTCTGAGTCCTATCTTTGTATCATTCCCATACTTCACCTTCATCTCTGGTCTTATTGTTATCGCTTTCTCTTTTGATGGTAACTCCATTTACTTGTGGTTTATCTCCTTATGCCTAAACATTCCAAGGATGCTTGAGTTTCCCAGCTTCTCACTGATCCACTCACACTAAACCCTCTCCCGTGATTATCAGGACAGTGAGGAAACTGCCATCCCACACTCCTCTTCGAGAACTAACGATGGATCCTGACAGATGCTTTAAACCCAGGTGATTCAGACTGGAATTCAAAGCATTCTACCAGATGAACCGACTCTGCTGATAAAATAACATCACAAGCTTATTTCTTTGAACATATACTTCCCACTTTAACTCTTTGCTGGAAAGTTTGGTCTTATTTGTTTAAAAGTTTAAAAAGCATCTATGACTTCTGTGTTAAACTTTTGGTTAAAAATGTGGCTTTGACATATTTTCACTGAGTTAGTCTTTACCACCAACATATGAGGTTGGTAAGAAAAATATAGAGTTGGAGAGGTTATCTATTCAAGATCAAAAGGCAAGGAAGAGTAGGACACAAAATTAACATATAAAGTTTCTTTACATCAGTAATAAATCCACTAAGAAAGGAATCAGGAAAAGAATTCCATATACCATAGCTTAAAAAATTAAATACTTAGGAACCTACCTAACCAAGAAGGTAAAAGGCTCCTAGTCTGAAAATTACAACATTCTGAAAAAAGAAATTGAAGAAGACATTAGAAAATGAAGTGACACCCCTTTTTCTTGAACTGGAGGAATTAATATTGTTATAATGTTCATATTGCCAATGACAATCTATGGATGTAATGTAATATCTATAAAAATATCAAAAATAGGCCGGGGGTTTAGCTCAGTGGTTCTGGCGCCTGTCTGGCAAGCGCAAGTGCCTGGGTTCAATCCCTAGTAACCACATAAAATACTGGATGTGGAGGCTCACACTCACCAGCAATCAGTACCACATACCACAGTGCTGGGCGTGGTGGCTCATGCCTGTAATTCCAGCACTTGGGAGGAAGAGGCAGGAGGATTGCTATGATGTGAGTATGAGGCTGAGCTCAAGGCTAGCCTGAACTACAAAGTGAGACCCTGTCTAAAAATCAAACAAACAAACAAACAAACAAACAAACAAATATTCTTCATACAGCTGGAAAGAAATCCTCAAGTTCATAAGGAATCAAAGAAAACCTAGAAGAGCCAAAGCCAGCTAGAGTGAAAAGAGCAAAGCTGGATGAATCACAATACCTGATTTTAGGATATACTATAAAACTGTAATAACAAAAATAGCCTGGTGCTGTCATCCAGACCAAAATGGACAGGTAGACCAATAGAATAGAAGACTGAAAAAATAGTTACATGAACCCACAACTATCTGATTTTTGACAGAAACCAAAAATATATGTTGGAGAAGAGATAACAATTAAAGAAATGCTGCTAGGAGTGGTGACCATCTAATTGCAGACTGAAACAGATCTCTATTTCATTTGTACTAAATCAGATTAAAATGGGGTCAAAGGCCTAGCTTTAAACAGAAGCACTGGAACTGTTGGAACATAGACAATAAATATATGAAAAAATGTTCATCATCGTTAACTATTAGGAAGTTGCAAATCAAAACAACTCTGAGGTTTCATCTTATCCCTGTCAGAATGGCTCTCATCAAGAACACAGGGGACAGTGAATGCTGATGAGGATGTAAGGGTAAAAGGATGTTCCTATATTACTGGTGAGAGTGTAAACTAGTACAACCACTATGGAAAGCAATGTCTAGATTCTTCAAAAACTGGGCCGTGGATTTAGCTCAGTGGTTCCAGCACCTGCCTCATGAGTGCAAGGTCCTGGCTTCAATCTCCTGTAACCACATACAACAATGCTGGGTATGGTGACTCATGCCCACCAGCAATCAACACCACACACCACAATGCTGGCCTTGGTGGCTCATACCTCTAAATCCAGCACTTGGGAGGCAGAGGCAGGAGGACTGCTTAATTCAGGGCTGAGTTCAGGATCAGCCTGAAGTACAGAGAGAGATCCTGTCTCAAAACCAAACTAAACCAAACCAAACCAAACAAAACAAAACACACAGAAAAACTAAAACCAAAATTTCTGTTTGACCTAGGTATATTTCTCTTGGGTATATTGTTCCCCAAAGTAAAGACATCATGCTATAGTGATACATACATATCCGTGTTTGTAGCCGCACAATTCACAATAGCTAAACTCTAGAAACAGCCCTTCCACAGATCAATGAATAAAGTGTGGCTTATATATGCAATGGAATATAATTCAGCTACAAAGAAGAAAATAGATGGTACTTGAGACTGTCATGCTAAAGGAAATAAACTAGACTCAGAAAGTTAAATATCACATAGTTTCTCTTATAAATAAATGAATAAAATAAAGAAACAATGATAGAAAATTACAAGGTGGACTCTTGGAGATGGGAAAAAGACAGGAGAGGGGAAAAAGAGGGAATGTAAAAGAACTGGAAATAAACAAGATATGTAATATGCATATCAAATGCAAAGCAAATGTTAATATTCTGAAATATAAATATACACTAATTAAAAAATAGTAAAGTTGCAGTAATCCAGGAAGAGGCAGAGCCTGGACTTGAACCCACATCCTTGATTCCCAGCTCTCACTGTGAGCTCTCTGGCTGCAGAGTGTTGTCTCAGTCTGTGATGCTCTGTCTTTAGTTTTCTATCAAGACACTTCTATTTCTATCCTCCACCCCTTCCAGGAACTTTCCTTGAAATTTGCGTCACCCAGGAGTCTTTTGTCTTGTTTTTTTCAGTACTTTGGTAAATTTTCTTTTTTGAGTCAGGGTCTCACTTTTGTAGTTCAGGCTGGTCTTGAGCTCAGCCCTGAACTCACAGCAATCCTCCTGCCTCTGCCTCCCAAGTGTTGGGGTTACAGGCATGAGTCACCATGCCCAGAACTGTGTATGTGGTTCTGATTGATAGTGGACGTGAGTCTCCACACCCAGTATTGTATGTGGTTACTGGGGATCGAACCTGGGTCCTTACGCTTGCAAGACAGGCATGGGTACCACTGAGCTATATCCCAGCCGAGTACTTCGGTAATTTTTTATGTGTGTGTGGTGCTGGGGATCGATCCCAAGGCTTTCACACTGAGCTACATCCCGGCCCTGTTTTTAAATTTTTCATTGTGAGATATTTGGCAGTAAGTTACTAAGTTGCCCAGGCTGGGCTTGAACTTGTGATCCTCCTGCCTCAGTTTCTCAGAGTTCTGGGCTTACAGACATGTGCCGTCACACCTGGCTGACTACGGCAGATGTTTACAGGGCTTTTATAATGGTAATATTAATTGCAGTTGTTTCATAAAGTTGGTGATTCCTTTTCTCTGTGGCTTGATTCTTCAACCAGATTTTAGGCTTCCCAAGGGCAGAAGAAAGTGACACATTCTTCCTCAATTTTTGATAATAGTTCTTAGTACATTTGTGGTGAGGGTGGTAATTAATTGATGCTGATCTAATGAATGGGCACGTAATCAATGAGAACAGTGCACAAGTCTCTCTGGTTTCAGATAACTTTTAACATCCCTTGTTTTCATTCTGACACTCACAGACTCACAGTCTTAATGAGAACCTTTTTTGCTTTTTATGACAAAAATTCTAACATGTTCCCTATTGGGATAAGGACAGTATTTGATAACCTTTTAATTAGCATTACATTTTAAATGCTTTTAAAGTGCCCCATTACATGTTTGTCCAATAGTCCATGACAATTCAGACATGTAATTGCTATTATAGATTACCTGGTGACCATCACTAAATAATTAGAGAGATTTAAACATGTGTAATGCCAATTAGGAAAATTACAGCACTGGGTTGTTAAGATAATAGAAGCTGATGATGATTTTGTTTTGGAGCTACAGTGAAGCCATGTCTGCGGGATATGGATGAACACTGTGAACCTAGTGCCTGGGGAAGGAAGGAGCCACCGTAAGGATGGAGAATTTGGCACAGCCGCAAGGGACTTTGGGACTTGTGCCCATTTTTATCACTCTTTTATAACTGACTATGATGGTGAAAAATTCTGTGTGAGGGGAGCAAAGGAGGTCAAGCCAAACCAAGATGGAGCCAGGGAATGCATCTTTGCCCTTGGCGCCCCACCCCCATCAGTACCATTCTAGTTCCGGCCTTGCTCTGGTAACCGTGTGATTTAGTAAACATAGTCCATTAAGCAGTATGTTTTTCTCCCCCAGAGATAATGACTGTCTTATCAGGAGTCACGCAAGCTCAGTGTGGTTGTGCACACCTGAACCCCAGCTACTTGGGAGAAGGCCAGAGGACCACGTGTTCAAGGGCAGCGTGACTAGCTTAGTGAGACCCTATCTCAAAAGAGAAACAGAAATATGGCCAAACTCTCTGGCAGAGTGCTTGTTTAGCATGCATGAGGCCCTGGGTCTGATCCCCAATACAGTGCGGGGAACAGAGTCATCCAAGATTGTCCAACATTCTCATAAAACCACTTGACCTGACCATTGTTTCAAGCACTTCTTGGAATGTTGGAGAAGTGCTACAGAACAAGAGCAAGGAGTATGACGTGTTCTCTGAAGGAACATGACAAGGTTTGGGAGCTTTTTGTGTTTTAGAGAAATGGCATTTCACTTTTCCTAAATGGTAAAAAGTGGGTTTTGAAAGAATGATGGGGGAGTATAGCTAGTAGTTTAAATGCCATTTCAGAAACATACATGAGATAATATGCCAGATTCTGCTCGTGTTCGCGTGTTTTTCTTAGAGAAAGGACTGGCTACCTTTCCATCAGATTCTGCTGTGAGATAGCTGCATATTCCCTTGGAGGCATGAAGGAGAGATGCTGTGTTGAAGGCTGACTATGCTCTATTGTAAATAGGAGTCAAAACATAATTGTAGTCAAATTAAAAAGGTGAAAGAAATATTTTCCTCATACAGTGCTATTTTTCGTAATTATATAGCACAGAGCTGCAGAGACTTCAGGCTCAGTTGAAGGTCATTGTTATGTGTCAGGGGCCTATTGTCTGCCCTGGGGGACAGTTTGGGGTCTTGTGAGAAATGAAAGGAGGATAGAATTTTACTTCTCAACCACAGAGTATTTAAGAGACCCTTCGTCACCTGGTGGCTTAGGCAATTGTGACTCCTTTTTAAAAAGCCAGTGTTTAGGTAGGTAGGAGTGTGGCACATCTTGCCAGAGCAGGAATAAGTTCCCTATGAGATCAGCACAGTTCGCGGGCACCCACGTATGTGAGTTAGTATATGTGGGTCATAGTTGGTGATCACATTGGGGACTCTAAGCTTTCTGCTTGACTTTTTCAGACTTGTCCATGAACATACTACTATCAGGGCCTGGACAATTAATTCCTGGCTTCTTTATTTGTGAAATTTAAAAAGAAACTAGAAAAGTAAGAATGGCTATGTGGGCAGACACTTTTTCTTTTAAATGAATCAAAAACATCTTCAAGGGCTGGGGATTTAGCTCAGTGATTCCGGCGCTTGTCTTGCAAGTGCAAGGACCCGGGTTCGATCCCCAGTCACCACATGCAATACTGGGCATGGAGACTCACGCCCAGCAGCAACCAGTGCCACATACCTCAGTGCCGGGCGTGGTGGCTCATGCCTGTAATCCCAGCACTCGGGAGGCAGAGGCAGGAGGATTTCTGTGATGTGAGTTTGAGGCTGAGCTCAGGGCCAGCCTGAACTACAAAGAGAGACCCTGTCTCAAAAAAAACCAAAAAAAATCTTCGAATCTTTGTCCCATCCCCCTACAGAGAGTCTGTTCACTGTGCCAAACAGCTCTGCCCGCCTCTTCCGGCTGGATGCTGTTTTCTGGCTTATTCTTTCATTCTCTTCCCTTGGCAGGTATCTGTGGCACACCACTGTGGTGCACATGGCGCAGACTGTGCCAGGCACAAAGCTGCCTCATCTGTTCCACACTGATAAAGCACTGCATTTCATGAGAAGTTTAATAACCCAAACTGATTGCAGTGCAAGGCAGCACGAAGGAGGTATCGCCAGGGTAAGCTCCTGCTGGTCCTGAACTGAGTCTGGAGGATGCAGAGAAGCAGGGAGAGCGTCTCCAGCGGAGAACTGGTATGAGCTGAGAAATGGAGCTAAGGAATGCATTGTGTGTGTGTGTGTGTGTGTGTGTGTGTGTGTGTGTGTGTAAGCAGAAGAGGAAGCTGAAAAAGGAGACTAGGACTAGATCATAGGTGACCTGAATTTCATTCATTTGTGGCACTGTGAATAGAACCTGGACTCTTCGCATATGAGGCAAGCACTGTAGCACTGAGCTTGGAGCCAGTCCTGGAAACGTAAGCGTCCTCAGAAGCTGATCCAGCAGATAATGGACATTATTAGAGAGGTTACGGAGGGATAGAGGGATGAAAACTGACATTTGTAAAATACCCAGGTTGTACCAGGCTCTGTATTTGGCCTTTTACTTAGATAAACACATCAACCTCACAACTCCCTCTCTAAAAAGCACCTCCATTTTTCTGTTGGGAAAGCTAACTTTTTAAAACCTTTTTATTGCAGGCATTATGTGCCTCCTGATAAAAGAATAAGAATTGCCCATGAATTTTTCTTGCCCCAAATAGAATTGCTACCATGTCAAGTCTCTTGATTCTACTAACTGTTACAGGACATCGGAGGACAGACGATCATGCTAAATGAAAACTAAGAATGCAAACAACAGAGATCAGACCATGGGAGGTTAGAGAGCCTAAAAATCAGTCTTCAGACATACAAAAGAGAATAGAATACTGTTCACCCCTCCCACACCTGTTACCTGGCTTCAGCAATTGCCAGTCTGACGGTCTTGTTCTATCTCCACCCCCCACTTTTCACCCCAGTTTCTTGAATCCCAGTTTTTATGTCACTTCATCAACAAAGATCTCAAAGTATGTCTTTAAAACCTAAGGACTCCATAGTGAAAGCATGTGCACAGTAAGTCAAATGTAGTGGTATGTTCCTCTAATCTCAGCACTTTGGGAACCCGAGGAACTGGGAACTGAGTTCGAATTCAAACTCAACCTGGGCAAGTTAGCAGGACAACTGCTCATTTCATGTGGGCCAGCCTGAACTACAAAAGTGAGACCCTGTCTCAAAAACAAACAAATGAACTAGATGTGATTTAAAATCAGTATAATTAAATGACACCATATTAGACATCATTTCACAACTAGCTTCTTCATTTAATAATGTATTTAGGAAGTGTAATAGTTCTATAGATATTTGGAATGGCTGTCATAACTATAGCTACTATGTAGATATTGCTTAGAAATTGTAATGGTGAAGGTAAAAAAATAAAAATAGTACATATTAATTAATCATTGGTAGGCTTATATAATTTATTAGTACAAATAGTTGGCATGCCGCTTAGTTCTCAGAAGCCAGAGGACCTAAGTCTTAATCCTGTTTTAAATTTGTCCTCCCTCAGCCACTCACTGGATTTGGCCCAACAGGCCACCATCCAAAAAGCCTTCCTGCACCGGAAGTCATTTCTATCATGGACAGAGCACTGCAGAGGTTTGCATTCTTTTTTTTTTTTTTAAAGAAAAGAAATTAATTCCCTCATAGTATCAAGGAAGGATATATAACAAATGTATTTGTCTTATTAATCATGTGCATAACTTTTCAGAACTTGAAATAAGTTCTGTGCTTTCAGGAAAAGCAAAAAGCAGAGTCCTTGCCCTAAAGTTCCTAAATACATAGCTTTTTTAATAACCTGGTACTGAAATGAGACTCTCTTAACTTAATGGTGTTTTTGATGACTGTGAGATTTTATCTCCTCTCTGAATTGCCTGCTTGTGGGATGGACTCAGAGAATGCTGCAGCCAGGGACTGATCATTGGGTTTCTGTACACATCTGCATATTTCCTCAAATGCTGGCCACAGGCCACAATGCAATTAAAAGCCCACACTGCCAAGTTCAGTTTCTGAATCCAGTACATCTTCCTAGGCCTGACTTGCATATTAAAGACATTCACTGAACACATGCCATCAATACATAATCTGTTTACCTGTCACATGCCCCCCTCCTGAGTATATTATTTTAAAGACTTGATAATAGATGTGGAACTTAGAATACAATTATTTTTTTAAAAAACCTACTAATGATTAACAAAACACAAACCACTCCAGAAATTGAGTTGATAGAACTATATTTCTGCCAGCTTGGATTTCACACCGACACATTTTCTGTAATAGTTTTCCCAGACAGCGTGCCATTGATAGCTATCTGGCAAGCGTGGTCAAAACAGCAGCCCTAGAAGAAGAGTTAGCATATAAAGTGAGGCTGGACTGAGCAACAACCTTCTCCCTGGGGCTCTCTTTTATCAGCGGACCCTGCCTGAAGAATAGAGCCCAGTGCTTTTATGTTTCAAGAGTACCATATGGCATGATATGAGTGCACTTTAATGACTCATTAGCATATTCTTCCAACTAGGCTTTCCTAGTTAAATCAGCTCCGCAAAATCTGAATTTTAAAATATTTGCATGAAACATCCCAGAATAAACAAGGCTGGGTTATTCTTTGCTTTTCTGAGTAAACGAAAGAGAAGCCATTGGTCTTTCCTGACAGGCCCACGAGAAACACCCATTGTGCTGCCTCCCATCTCATCTTCTTGATGGTGGAGGATCTGGGGATGTCTGCAGTACGTGCTGGTGATTTGCCTCCCTGTGGCTTGCGGATTCCCCACTCTGCCTACAGCCTGTATTTTGCATAATGCTTCCTGTGACCTGGATCCTTCCCTTGTGGGGGACGAAAGGAGTCTGTAGCCAAGAGCTGGTCACCCTCCTGCCTATTCAAGCTCCGAGGCACCTATCAGGACTGGGGACTTTCGTGTGGCCTGAGTAGGGAGAGATGTGGACTTGGAGCAAGTGGTGTTTCCACGGTCACTGCCGGAAATGGCTCTGAAGTGGAGCATGCAGAGGAACAGAGCACAGACCTCCCTGCTTGCCAGAGCAAGCTGGCCTCACACTCTGCTGCACACGCACTCTAGGGCCTTTTCTTTTTTCTAATTTTTATTTTTTTTTTGAGACAGGGTCTCACTTTGTAGTTTAGGCTGGCCCTGAGCTCAGCCTCCAACTCACATCACAGCAATCCTCCTGCCTCTGCTTCCCGAGTGCTGGGATTACAGGTGTGAGCCACCATGCCCAGCACTGTGGTATGTGGTACTGGTTGCTGCTGGGAGTGAGTCTCCATGCCCAGTATTGTATGTGACTAACCGGGGGATCGAACTGGGTCCTTGCGCTTGCAAGACAGGCCCTGGAACCACTGAGCCAAATCCCTGGCCCCTCTAGGGCTTATTTTTATTTTCAGATTTGTTGAATATAGATGTTTCTCTTTTCTGTTTCCCAAATCAGTTCCTGGTATCTGTTGTGGAGCTGGATACCACTGATGCAGGTTGCCAGGAAATGTGCATGATGAAGCGACAATCTTGGTGACCCCACAATAAGGCTGCTTTCCCAGGACCAGTACAACCACTATCATCTAAGGAGGAGAGTGTTAATTCTACTGTTTAAAACCTTTGTACCCGATAACAGACACTGCCACAAACTTCCTGTTTAAAGTAGAGGTCACCATATGACAATATCATGACCAATGAGGCATACGTGGATATCTGTTGAATAGAGTTTCTGAAAAAGTTTATATTTTCAAGATTTGAAAGTAGGAGAAAAATCCAGCTGTTCTGTGCCTCCCTTAACTTCATTTTTTTCTTGTGTGGAATGAGATGAGATGGCTGGAGATGCTGCAGCTATCCTGCAATCATGAGATAATAAAATGATAAGCTAGAAACCAACTCACTAAATAAAATGAAACAAACTCCATGTGTTAAAGATGCTGTTACTCAGGTTCTATCACAATCTATCTCACAGATGAGGATATAAAAGCTGGAATACTGAAGTGAACTTGGTCAAGGTGAAAGAAACAAGTCTTCTGACTTCAAGTATTGTGCTTTTTATATTGTTAGTCAAAAGGCAACATTTCTTACTGTTACTTCACTTTTCTAAATGTTAGACCTTAAAATATTTTTTTTTTTTTGAGACCGGGTCTCACTTTGTGGTTCAGGCTGGCCCTGAGCTCAGCCTCAAACTCACATCACAATCCTCCTGCCTCTGCCTCCCGAGTGCTTGAATTACAGGTGTGAGCCACCACGCCCGGCACTGTGGTATGTGGTACTGGTTGCTGCTGGGCGTGAGTCTCCACACCCAGTATGGTATGTGGTTACCGGGGATCGAACCCAGGTCTTTGCGCTTGCAAGGCAGGCGCCGGGACCACTGAGCTAAATCCCCGGCCCTTTAAAATAATATTTTCATGTACATTACTTTAAGCTTTACAAAAAGGCTGTGAGGTTATGGACTGAATTGTGTCTCCCCAAAATTCATCTTTTTAAAATTGAATTCTTTTTTTTTTTGAGACAGTCTTGCTTTGGAGTTCAGGCTGGCCCTGAGCTCCCTATGTAGCCCAGGGAAGCCTTGAACTCACAGCAATCCTCCTCCTGCTTCCCGAGTGCTGGGATTATAAGCATGAGTCATCACGCCTGGCACTGTGGTATGTGGTTCTGATTGCTGGTGGCTATGAGTCTCCATGCTTGGCATTGTTGTATGTGGTTACTGGGAATTGAACCCAGGCCCTTGCGGGAGGTGCCAGAACCACTGAGCTAAATCCCTGGCCCTGAATTCTTTATTGGTACATTTTATATACACTTCATGATCACACTCAGTACTGAGAATTTGTACTAGTACATAACACAACTTAATTTTCATTTTTTCCCATTCCCCTACCCATCCTACAACCCCCATCTCCTATATGCATATGCTTTGTTTCCTTTTTTAACATCATATTTTCTCTTTCTCCTAATTACTTACCCCTACCCTTTTCCCCTTTGAATATTTTATTTCACATATAGTTTAGAACTTATTTACTCTGCAGATTCTTTTTTTTTTTTTTTGAGAGAGGGTCTCACTTTGTGGTCCAGGCTGGCCCTGAGATCAGCCTCAAACTCACATCACAATCCTCCTGCCTCTGCCTCCCGAGTGCTGGGATTACAGGCGTGAGCCACCACACCTGGCACTGTGGTTTGTGGTACTGATTGCAGCTGGGCGTGAGTCTCCACACCCCGTATTGTATGTGGTTACCCGGGATTGAACCCGGGTCCTTGCGCTTGCAAGACAGGCGCCAGAACCACTGAGCTAACTCCCCGGCCCTGCAGATTCTTATACCAGAGAAAAGATACGGTGTTTACACATCTGTAACCTATTTATTTTACTTATAAATATGTCTTCAAGGTATATCCATCAAAATTTATCTTTTGAAGCTTTAACTCCCAATATGACTGTCTCTGGAGATGAGGCCTGTTGGATATGCTAAGAGAGAGACAGTCGCCTGAGAAGATTAGGGTCTCGTAAGAAGAGCCAACTGCCCTCTGTAAGGGCACAGCCACTGGGGAGGCAAGAGGACCCTCCCAGAACTGGAATTTCCAGCCTCCAGCACTCTAAGAAATAAACATCTGTTGTTGCAGCCATCTTATGTATCGTGGGCAACTGAGACAAGTAGGTACTGTGGGGGAAACTGGAGCTCAGGAAGGTGATGTATTTTCAAAGCCATGGGGCTAATAGATGGCACTTTCCCCTTCTTCAAAAGATGATGTCTGTGGCTAGTGTATGAAGAGTCCTGTTAGTAATTTTATAGCAGATTATTTCCATTTCTTTTTTCTGTCTTTCTTTCTGGCTCTCTTTCTCTCTCTCTTTTAGACAATGTCTCGCTATGCAGTTTAGACTGACCTTGAACTTACTATGTAGCCCAGGATGGCCTCAAACTTATGGCAGTCCTCCTGCTTCAGCCTCCCGAGTACTGGGATTATAGGCATGTACCTCCATGTCTGGCTACCATTTCTAAAAATAAAACAATAATATTTTCAAACAGAGCTTGGCAAGCTTTTTCTGGAGTTAGGATAGTAAGTGACTTAGGCTTTCTGGGCCATGCAGTCACTGCTAGAACTATCAGATCTGTGCAGTGAAAGCAGTCATGGCCAACCTGTGAATGAACAGGTGTGCCTGTGTCCAGGTAATAGCTCCTTCTGCAAAATCAGTTGGTGAGATGGAGTTAGCCTACAGCCTGGGCCATTTTTAGACAACTAATTATTATAAAACAGTGTGGTATAAGGGGTTTGAGTTCTACTGTGAGACTTCAGGTAACTTTTGTAGCCCAGGCCTTGCTTTCCAAGTTGGGAAAGTGATAACTGCTCTGCCACACTGCCGGGAGCAGGGCGTGGTTGGGATCATGGCAGGTATTAGTTGTGGTTTCCAGAGTGTGCTTATGGAGAAGGGATTTGATACTGGTGTAATTTGATGTAAGAGCAGGACCTTTGGTTTGGTGTTTTTTTTTTTTTTGAGACAGGGTCTTGCTTTGTAGTTCAGGCTGGCCCTGAGCTCAGCCTCAAACTCACATCACAGCAATCCTCCTGCCTCTGCCTCCTGAGTGCTGGGATTACAGGCATGAGCCACCACACCCAGCACCATGGTGTGTGGTACTGATTACTAGTAGGCATGAGTCTCCACCCCCAGTACGGTATGTGGTAACTGGGGATCGAACCAGTGCCCTTGCGCTTACAAGACAGGCACTGGAACCACTGAGCTAAATCCCTGGCCCAGGACCTTTGGTTTGAAGGTGAAAGCCAGCAAAAGCTGAGCTGGGCCCTTTCGAGAAGCCTTGGCCTACAGGTGCTACTTGGTCCACAACCTCCGCTTAGATCTGATGTGGCATGGCCCTTGGGAAGATTCCAAGCTTCCCCTGGGGAGAGTTCTCTGTGGCTTTGAGCTATGCCATCAGTGACTGAGCCGCTTCTCTATGCCGGGGAGGTTGTGTTGGTTAGTTTCTCGTTACTGGGCACAGTACCTGATACCCTCAGTTTAAAGGAGTTTATTTGACTCAGTCTCCAGTGGGTTCAGTCCATGGTTGCTGGGCTCCTCCAAGGAGGAAAGGGCCTGATGGAGGGCGTGGCACAGGATAGCTGCCCTCCCATAGCGGTCAGGACGCAGAGTGAGAAGGAGGAGTGAAGGCCAACAATACAGCCTTCTGGGCTGTACCTGACAGACCCGCCTCTAGCGAGGCTCATCTCCCAATGGCACGTTCGGCTGTGAACTCTTCCAGGGAAGGAGCCATGGGTGAGTACATCGCTTCCACGATCCAGTCACCTTCCAGATACAAGACTTTGGGGGACATTTGAGATCTAACCAAGAGTGACTCAGTGAGGAGAGAAGGTTGTCCTACATCTCTCTCTGCCTCTCTCTACAGTGAACATGATTCTGCCTCCTTGCCCAGGCTTCAGGAACCAGAACTATCTGCCCCTTTCTGCTCTTCTGTTCTCTTTTGCCTTCTGAAAGACTATTCACTTTTGAAGAGAAACTTTTTTGATTTCTGAAAACTTTAGAAAGCTAACTTTTTGAAAAAAAATGGAGAACAGCGCAATAGACAAAATCTACCTTACAAATCTACTTCCCTCCTCTCGTACCTCCTCCTCAGTGGCACTGGGATTTAACCTGGGCCTCATCACTTCATCACAGAGCTGGCCCTTTTGTTTTACTTCATTTTGAGTCAGGGTCTCAACAGCTCATTAAGTTGCTGGGCTGGACTCAAACTTTAGCTCAACTTCAGCTTCCACTCCTACCTCAGCTTTAACTCCTATCTCAGCTTCCACAGCACTGGAATTACAGGCTCGCCCTATCACCCCTGATACCAAGGGCCTCTCTCAAGTATTGTTGACTCATGTTCCCATGCTGTTCTCAGGCTCCCCTTTGGAGAGCAGCCTCCCCCACCAGGTGCCATCTGCCCTGCCCTTCGTCCTGATCTGCCGTGGAGTCCAAGTGTGTGCTCTGCTCCCTGGCCCGCAGTCCCATTGTGCCATCTGCCCCTTGGACACCCTCACTTTTCTCTTGCCTACTTCCTTCTCCTTTGAGGAAGGGCTTGAATGCAAAGCCTTCTCAGGAGCCCATTCCACAAGCCACAGAGCTTTCTCTCTTTTCCCTGGGCCCTTGCAGGCATCATGTACCTGTTTAGCCTTGGACTTACAAATAAGTAAGTAAGTTATTATCTTAAGTAAGTAAGTAAGTTATTATCTTATTCATCTGTGTTTCTCAAAGTTTCTTATACTCAATAGTTACTTAAATACCAACTGAATGCCAAAGGAAAGTAATGGGAAGCAATGAGCATCAGTAATTTTTGGTGGGAGAGAGCCAGGTTCCCCTCTGTCCCCTGAGGGCGAGGCATGTGCTCATAGTGGACAGTGCACGATGCTGAGATTGGGCAGTGAAGTGTCCTTCGTCCTGTTTGTATGTTTCCTAAGGACACAGATACATGCACTGAAGAAGGGATTTGAGGGCAAATCTCACCTGTGATGCTCTTTTATCTCCAAATAGAACTGAATCTTCTCGGAGACTCTGGGGATTTTATTTCTGACAGTATCCGCTTGATCTCTATGTTATGTCCTAACCCAAGACCTAGGCTCAGTGTCTGAGTGACAGGGGCTCATCTCTGAAATCTGGGTGTGACCAGCCCATCGTGGGCCCAGATCACTTCCTCTACATTTTCTGCCACTCTCCCCTAGTGACTTCCCTGACAGGACCCAGGTCTGTGGCACGTCATTGTCTTCTTAGCCATCTTTTCTATGGTAACAAGGTCAAGGGACAGCAGCACCCATCAAATCTCTGAGGCTTAATGTGCCTAATTAACTTGCAGATGCCACAGACAAGAGCCTGCACTATTTATGGCACTGAGAAGTGAGAAAATGTCCCCTACCACGGGTATCAGGTAACTAATGCAATTCTGCCAAAGTTTGGTTGTGAAACACGAAGCCTCTGAAACGCGTTGGTGTTAAGTGCACACCAAATATTCAATCCAGACATGTCGTGCTTGAACTATTCTGGGGCTCATAAACCTTTCATCAGAATCAGAGGTGAAATATTTGGCCTTATTTGTAAGTCCCATATTTCTAAAGACCTTGGGGGCTCATTTAGTATTCCCAGCAGAAGGTCACAAGGTGGCTTTTCAGGGCTTCTGGCTGAGTCGATCTGAGGACTTTAAGCAGGAGATACTTTCAAGGATTTTCCAGAAACCAGAACCTCCTTTCTCCTGCATGGGGCCTGCTCTGTCCCTCCCTCTCCCTACCTGCCCAAGCAACCCCTAAACACAAACTCCTTGTCTAGCTGCCTCGACAGAGCCCTTAAGTTTTCTGGCCACAACACTGAAACTTTTATTTAATATCAGAGAAGGAGTTGACCGCTTTTTCGGCAATCTGTACCACAGAAGGCTCCATTTTGAAAGCTGTGATTTTACTGGCAGAGAGGAGAGGAATTAACTTTACAGAACCCAAACTCTAAGTGTTCAGGGGCCTTTGAAATTATCGAGCTTACTCCTCATTTTACAGATGAAGTGACTGAGGACCAGAGGGGCAGGTGCATGGCCGGAATGTCCCCATCTGTCGTGGACGCACACACTCCCAGGCCTGTGTGAGTCACTGAGCTCCTCTTTGCCTCAGTTTTCCCACTAAGACGCTGAGTTGTGAGGGATAATTCATCCAGGAGTCATCAGCGCATTGCCTGGTGCAGAGCAAAAGTTGGCTGTGCTATTCCTGTCCTTGTTATTCGCACCAAAGGAGCACATGACCTAACATTACTGTTGCCCAGGCCATTCCCTCCTGATGGTCACTCTCTGCCTCTTACTCTGCCCTTCGGTGACCACAGTAGACCTGGATCTTACCCTGGGATGCTACGCCATAGGCATTGACACTGTGCTTAATTCCTTTCCTCAGTGTTCTTGTGCTCCAGAGGCCCAGGTCTTCTATGAATGAAAGGACACATCAGCTTGTTCCTAAATTACTTATCACAAAAGTTAAGAAATTAATTTTGAAAACAAAGGCGAATCTGTTTTCCTCATTAAAAAGCTGTGTACTTCAAGTGGCAGAGAAGCTGTTTCAGTGTTGCCTGGATGGTCTGGGGCCACATGTATGAGTGTAGCTTCTGACCTGCTGACTTCACTACCTGGAACCTCCTTCCTGAAGCAGTTTTTCTTTTTTTTAGGTTTTTTGAGACAGGGTCTTGCTTTTGTGGTTCAGGCTGGCCCCGAGCTCAGCCTCAAACTCATATCACAGCAATCCTCTTGCCTCTGCCTCCTGAGTGCTGGGATTACAGGCGTGAGCCACCGTGCCCAGCACTGTGGTATGTGGTACTGGTTGCTGCTGGGGTGAGCCTCCATGCCCAGTATTGTATGTAGTTACTGGGGATCGAACCTGGGTCCTTGCGCTTGCAAGACAGGTGCCAGAACCACTGAGCTAACTCCCCGGCCCCTGAAGCAGTTTTTCTTAAAGGTGGTGACTCAGGCCAGGCCTCTTGGAGAGAAACTGAGGCTCAGAGGTTAAATAACATTTCTAAAACAACCAAAGTTTTTCACAGGTATCCGAGCAGGGTTCTGATTCCAGCTCTGTGCCCTGCCATGCATGACCTGGCACCCACAGGTGGCTCATGGCTGCTGCAGACCAATCAGGCAGTTATCCAAAACATGGCCAAGGGTGTGGGCACGCTCTCCCACCAACCCTCACAGGGGCACGCTGAGCCCCCCTCAGTCAATTCATCTCTGGAGGCCTCAGACACATGGTGTCCTCAGCTGTTGGTTGCTATTAAATACTTGAGATCATCCACTTATAAAGAGAAAAGGCCTGTGTTGGCTTCCGGTTTGGAAGCTTTCAGCCTGAGGCTGGTTGGCCTCATTGCTTTTGGGTCTGTTGTAAGGCAGCATGTTGTAGTGAGAGCACATGGCAAGGCAAAGCCACTCTCCCCCTGGCAGCCAGGAGGAGAAAAGGAGAAAAGAGCAGGGGCTGGGTCCTCACTGTCCCCTCAAAGCACACCCTCAGGATCTGAAAGTCTCCCACTAGACACTACGCCTTGGAGAACATACCACCTCCTGAAAGCACACATTTGGGCCCAAGCCTTTAATATATAGTCTTTTGGGGAGACATTTAAGATCCAAACTACAGCATATAGTTACTCCCCCATCTATTCCCTTCTGGCCCCGCTGTGTCAGGCAGCTGCTGTCCCCAAGGGAAGGTGTATGTACTTTTCCTTTGAGTGTTTCTGTGTTTCAATGACAAAGGTGTGCACCTATATATAATATTTAAAATTATTTTGGGTGTTTGTGATATGATACATAAATAGTGTACTCAATGATTGATTATACAACTTAAAAAATTCAATGATTCTGAATTTTATTCTCACTGATATATGTAAAAGTAGTTCATTTTGACTTCTGTATAATCTTCTAATAATGATGGTCCTGTAGGTTATTTTTCATTTCCCCTATTGATAAACGATATTGTTATGAACATTTGTTCATGTCTCCGTGGGTACATAGGTAAGAGCTTCTTTAGGTGCTGCTTGTGCCCTAGGGCAGGACTGAGGCATGCACATTACCACCTTCCTTGATACTGCCTGGACGATCTCCAAAATGAAGGTGCCTGTTTTCTCTGCCGGGAGACAGTTTGTATCTGCCCCTATCTGTGCCCACACCTAGAATTCTGAAACGCTAACATGTTCTGTTTTGATCACTATACATTGAGTTTTTTCTCAATAAAATTAATAGCCATTGGTTTTTTAAAATAAATTTTAAAGTTTGTGTATGGTGCTGGGGAATAAACTTTGGGCTTTGCTTGTGCTAGGCAAGTGCTCTACTACTGAGCTACATCCTTGGCCCCCAGAATTCCCCAAATTCTGACCCCAACCCTTGGTTTTTGTTCTGGGAAGGAAAGAAAACTACTTTTTATATATCCTTCCAGATATGTCCCATACATTCATAAACTGTGACATGTCTATTGACATGTACACATATGTAATTATGAAACACATAATTATCTTATCTATATGTTTTTAAAGCTTGCTTTACTCATTCATCAAAAGATCTCAGAGACTGTTTCAATCTAATAGTATTTATTTTATCTTAATTTTGTTGTTTTGAAATAAGGTCTCCCTATGTAGTCCAGGCTGGCCTCAGCTAATACCAGTCCTCCTGCCCCAGTTTCCCAAGTGTCAGATTATATGTGCCAATATGCTTGGTTTATTTTTTTTTTAATTAAAAAAAAAATTTTTTTGAGCTAGGGTCTCACTTTGTAGTTCAGGCTGACACTGAGCTTAGCCTCAAACTTGGCAATCCTCCTGTCTTTGCCTCCCGAGTGCTGGGATTACAGGTGTGAGCCACCACGCCCGGCACTGTTATGTGGTACTGATTGCTGGTGGATGTGAATCACCACACCTAGCATTGATTTATGTGATTATTGGGGATCGAACTCTGGCCCTTGTGCTTGCAAGGCAGGCACCAGAGCTAAATGAGCTAAATCCCTGGCCCAGCTTGGTTTATTAATAGTTATTTTAAATGACTAATTTAAAAATTGATTTTTCATTCATATCTTTGTGCAAAAATAGGCCATTTTTGTTACCCTAGCTTCTGCCTAATCTGGTTCCTCACAGCCCTGCCTTTGCCCTGCAATGGCCCACAGTGGCGGCTGCTTTGGCTCCTTTCTGGCTAAGTTACCCTGAGGATTCAGATGGGGAATCCTTACTCAGGTAATCACTACTAACACCAAATAATGATAATGACAATGTTGCAGGGAATAATTGAGCAGTTTATTGTTTTGTTGGCTTATGAGGAAAGTGGGAGACTTATTTCGATGTCAGTGATATCTGCTATTATTGAGTTCTCACTATCCCTGGGCCTTGTGTTTTGCATAAATTATATTTTTAGTGTTCTCAGCATTCCTGTGAGGTTGATACCACGGAGCTGATGTTGCTATTATCACTCTAATTTTATAGCTGTGGGATATGGGCTCAGGACACTTAAATAATTGTCCTAAGATCTCAATGCTGGTAAAAATTGCTGTGACCAGGATTCAAACCCAGGGTGATGCGACACGGAAGCCTGTGCTGTTAATGAGTGCCACAAACCCCATACACATCTCTAACTTAGTTAACAGGGTCATTGTAAGGGGCTGTATCTTAAAGTGTCTGGCATATGTTGACTTATACGTTAATTTTATAAGCATACTGGCTATTGACAATTATATCCCTCCAAGCTCCAGTTACACTGTCCACCATTCCCCTAAACCCGGGTGATATTCCAGCTATGTCAAATCAGTCTCACTCAACTATACCTTGTATTCTCCTTCCTGCAAGAAGTGCTGAGTAGAGGCCTCAGGTCAGCCAGCTCCGTTATGAAATAGTTTAGTTCAACAAACCTTTCTAGAGCAGTCACTAGGTAGCTAAAGGGAACAGTTACAAGGAGAAAGGAGAAGATGGGAAAGTCAGGAGGTATCTGGAATCCCTGCTCCTCAGCTAAGTCAACAGAGCGGGCTAACCTAAGTGCTCCTTTGCAGACACACCCTGCCTCCTCCCTCTCCGAGAGATTTTCCTATTTCCTTTGCCAGTGCTGGGGACCCGCCTGGGCCACCGTCAAGTCCCAGCTTCACCCCGCCTCATTGTCCTGGAGGTGAGGGGGAAGCAGCCACCTTCTTCCTACCGATCTGATTTGCTCTCATCTTTCTCATTTCTCTTCCACTTCCCTGCAGTCCAAAGCAGGCTTGTGATGGAGAAATGTTCTCTTGTGGAACTTTTCTCCATCCCTAACTGAGATGAGGATAGAGCCTTAGACAGAGGAGGTTTCTGCAGTCTCGCACAGCTGTGCCGGAAGTGGGAGAGAGCGGCCTTGCGTATCCGGGGCCAGGCGCGCTGCCTTGCCCCCCACGCACGTGCTGCCGCGTGGGCAGAACTCGCACGTGGGAAGCGTGGGAGGGCGTGAGGCAACTGCAGGTGGCAGAGAGGTAGACTAGGACTGTGTCCCTCACTTCTCTTCCCCTTGTCACCTTCTCCTTGGTGGGAGCATCGGGCAGTCAGGGTGATTCTTTGTTGCGGGGACTGTCCTGTATGCTGTAGGTTCTTTAGGCATCCCTGGCCTCCGCTCACTGGATGCTGGTCCTATCCTGCAGCTGTGACAGTCACACACGTCTCTAGACATTGCCGTATGTCCCCTGGGGGCTAAACTGCCTTTGGTTGGAAACGATTGCCGTCAATGTTCTCCGTCCCCGAACCATCTTCTCCAGATCCACATTTCTGCTCATCATTCCTTCGAGTCTGAGTGCAGACTGCACCCTGGTTAGCCTAATTCCACCCTGACAGCCCTGCAAACTCCTCTCCTGGCTCCCTTCCCACCCACTCTGCTCCTTTTCCTTCCACCCTCTTCCCTCCCTGAGGTTTGAGGGGATCAGACCCAGGGTACTCATCTTCTGAGCTACACTTCCAGCCCTTTTCATTTTTAAATTTTGAGACCAGTTTACTTAGTCACCCAGACTGGCCTTGAACTTATGATCCTTCTGCTCAGCTTCCTAAGTAACTGGGATTTCACTGCTCTCAACTTCTACTTTTCTATTCTTATAACCATCTAATGTGTCATTGAATATGCTTTTTACATACTTCTATTTGTCTCCTCTTACTAGAATGTAAGCTCCTTGAAGGAGCAATTCTATTTCCTGATGCTTCCTAAGGATTACAGAATTCCTCACACGGAATTAAAAAAGAATTTAAAAATATATATTTAAAAAGCATATAGTGAAAAGCCAGCTTTCCTTCTTGTCCTCTGTTCTCTGCCCTAAACCAGGTAATCATTTTTATTTGTAATTGATATATCCTTCCAGAATATCCTTTTGCAAAATCAAGAAAGTAGGGATAAATATCTTGTCCCTGTTCTGGACAGTCCTAGGGACTGAACTCAGCTTCACATGGACCTGTGTCTCTAGCTATCCCCTGGACTTATTTTTTTGTTTTGTGAGACAGGGCCTCACTAAGTGGCACAGGCTAGGCTCAAACTTACAATATACATCCATTTTGTACCTTTATTTTTTCATTTAAACTTATAAGCATTGTGAGAATAGTTTTCAGTCCAGGAAGATTTTTGCTTTATAGTTTACACATTTCCTTCCTGCGGTTGAGACTTCTTTGTTAGTGACCTGAGTTCTCTGTCCTTTAGTCCATAGTCTTTTAACCAAGAGAAAACTTGACTTACCTGTTAAACTTGAATGCAGATTCCGGCGAGACCCCTGCCAACCCTGGGCCACAGGGCAGGTCTGCCTGCTCTGCTTTCTGTCCAGATGTCACTCAGTTACTTTGGACCATGTGACACACTTTTTTCTTTTTGTGATAAACTAAGTTGATCCCCTCTAGGAGAGGAGTGATCACTGTGCTTCTGAGAAACCAGCTTGCCTGTGAATGCAGACAGTATTGACCTGCACTTTTGGACAAGAAACCCTCAGAGTGCTTTCCCGCTGGCATGTCCAGTGGTGGCTGCAAGATGGGACTCCGGCAGAAGTCCATCCATTGAGAGACACCTTTGGTGGAGGGGTGTCTCTGCATGGAGATCTCATATCTCATGTGTACTCTTCACTATGCCTCCAGCAACTCTGGAGGGCAGAAACCGGGAGGTGTAAGACAGCTGGTGGCTTCAGGAGTTCAAAGGTACAAAAGACCAGAGAAGAAAAACCTGGCTAATGCTGCCCTGTGACTTTGTGATGAATGCTTCATCTTACGGGAGCAAATAAATGGTGTGTGTTTTGAAATTCAGCACTTAGTGATTATTACTTTAGAATTTTTCAAACATTTAGCTCTCAATTTATCAAGCCCCAGTACATGACATCTCACGTTAGCCAAACGGCTGGATTTTTTAAAGATCTGCAAGATAAAAATACATCCCAACCTTTGAAATTGCAAACAAAGAGTTCGAATGACAGATCACTACTAGTTAAAAGAATCTGTTATCTTGGGTGTTCATACAAAAAGATCCTCTTCTCCTTCTGGAGGGACACTTCAGATCATGGTAATTAAACCTTCTTTTTGTCTCCCTAGTTCCAGAAAGGTTAGCGAGAAGTTGCAGCTGACAAGAAAAGCAGCTGGATCATGCATCTCCCAGAGGGGAGCAGCTCATGCCCGCACAGCAGAAGGACCAGTGCGGAGATCCTGAGGAGAGACTGGACCCATCCTTTTACAGAGGGCGAAGTCCAATTAGCACCCAAGGAAGGGGGAGAGTAGAAATAATAGTCTGTGTTTATTTTTGTCTGGGACCTATGGAAATGTCGGTTTATGACTTGACTTGAATTTGCACAGTTAAAGATACATTGCAGATAGAACAGCAGGCAATGCCAGCCCAGGCCTGGCTGCGTGGTTTTACAAGGCATCCCCAAAGCTGCAGAGTGCTGTCTTCCCTGCTCAAGTTTGGGGCACCAAGTCCCTAGAGGAACCCCAGCCTCAGGAGGAACCCCTTCCCCAGCACCGACTTGACAGCAAGGGCCTGCAGTGGCTGTACTTAGACGTGGTGTGCTGGACGGAGGGATGCCTATTTTAATACATACACACCATGTACGTGAAATAAATTACTAATGCTTACTTTAAGCTTGAAAATAATATTATAATCCTTTTGCTACTTTTTCTCAGATTTATGATTTGTAATGTTTTTTGTGGGGAATCTGAGATATGATTCATAGATGTAGTTCATCAATTTAAAGTACAGAAGTCAATGATTCTTAGTGTATGCAGAAAGTTTTGCAACTAATACCAAAGTAAAATTTTAGAACAACTTGTCACTCCCAAGAAAAACTATACCTATCAGCAGTTACTTCCCATCTCCCCCATTCCTTCAGTACTTAACTAGTAATCTACTTTTTTTTTTTTTTTTTTTTTTTTTTTGAGACAGGGTCTCACTTTGTGGTTCAGGCTGGCCCTGAGCTCAGCCTCAAACTCACATCACAATCCTCCTGCCTCTGCCTCCTGAGTGCTGGGATTACAGGCGTGAGCTACCACGCCCGGCACTGTGGTATGTGGTACTGGTTGCTGCTGGGTGTGAGTCTCCACACCCAGTATTGTTATGTGGTTACCGGGGAATCGAACCCGGGCCCTTGCGCTTGCGAGACAGACGCCGGAACCACTGAGCTAACTCCCCGGCCCAGTAATCTACTTTTTCTTTCTGTAGCATTGCTTCTTCTGGATATTTTATGTAAATGGAGTCACGCAATACATAGAACTTGTGTCTGGTTTTCAGTCACTTAGCAGAGTGTTTTCAAGGTTCAGTCATGTTGTGGCACATGTCAGCACTCCATTCCTCTTTACTGACTGCCTAATATTCCATTACAAGAAAACACCTTTCTGATTTATTCATTCATCAGGGGAAGAAAATTTGAGTTGTTTATAAATTTTGAATATTTTGAAAAATGTTGCAATGAACATTTATGTACAAGCTGTTCTATTGATGTATGTTTTTGTTTCCTTTGGATATGTATCGGTTAGTAGAATTACTGGATCATATAACTCTTATGTCTAACACATTCAGAAACTACCCAGGTATTCTCTGCTTCTTTTTCTTTTTTCAGTGCTGGGGATGGAACTAGGGCTTTGTGCATGTTAGGCAAGCACTCTGCCACTGAGGTAAACCTTGGTTTAGCTGTTCTCTGCTCCATTAATAGAATGATAACTTTTATGCTTTATAAACCCCAGGTTTCTGTCAGGATCTGGGTACAAAGCCCATATTTGAAACAGCAGGGTCAGAATTGTATTTGCATATGACAGTAAAGCCCTCTTCTAGCTGGCAAATGTTCTCTTGCAATCAAAGAGTGTCCTGATGACCTTTTCCTCTCCCCTCACTATGAATTACTATATTTTATTATCAGTGTTGATGAATCCAGATTACCACTTTTGAAGGGTCACAACTATAGGGGAACCAGAAAAATAGAAATGGTGGTACTTGTGACTTAGACACTCACGCTAGGCCGTATTGGGTTGTACCTCCCTTTGTGTCTCTGCAGACAAAACTTAAGTTTCAAGCACAAATTCTTTTTTTTTTTTTTTTGAGACAGGTCTTGCTTTGTAGTTCAGGCTGGCCCTCAGCTCACTGTGTAGTCCAACAAGCCTGGAACTCATAGCAATCCTCCTGCCTCTGCCTCCTGAGTGCTGGGATTACAGGTGTGAGCCACCATGCTGGACACTGTGGGATATGGTACTGATTGCTGGTGGGTGTGAGTCTCCATACCTGGCACTGTGGTATGTGGTTACTGGGAATCAAATTTGGGACCTTGAGTTTACAAGGCAGGTGCGGGAACCACTGAGCTAAATCCTGGGCCCAAGCACAAATTCTTAACTTTGTTTTGCATAGAAAGTCTAAAGGTGTCAATATTTTATCCATGTTCTAAATAATACAAGAAATTAGGCTTATATAAACTTCCTTCTGCATTCACCTTTTAAATTTCCTATACTTTAATCAAATAATTACTATTGTTTTAGCTGGAAAGAATTATTTTTTGGATATATTGTACATTCTGACCAAAAATACATAAAACTAGTATCTGGGACATTTATCCTGAATATGTATGAATGCTATACACAAGTAATATAATAAAATTGCTGAAAGGAATTTTTTTACATGTTTCCTATGTAGCATTTTTTCCCTTTTTTCTTGTTTTTTCCCCTTTATTGAGCTTATTGGTACATTTTAGGTATATATTATCCATCACATTCAATGACTAATCCACTTGACACAGGAGCTAATCTTAAAACCATAATTCCAGAAAAAGTACAGTTATACCAAGAACAGATAAGAAAGTATACTTTACCAAACAGATAAAAAGCAAAACTGATTTTATACTGTAGGTCTTTAGAGATAAATAAAATCCTATCTTCTTTTGGTGTATGTATGGTTAGATTTCTTACATAAATAACAAAATACTTCACTCTATTCACATCAATAGAATAAACTCCTTAGAAAAAAATTTAAAAGAGCTGATAATCAATTCTGAAGTTTTATGCTTACTTTTTCCTACTTTTATCAATTTCCTGACATATTTAACCTAAGCAGAACAATCTTTCCTATAAATTAAGCACACAGTTCTACATGTGTCCAGTTATTCCACAATTCGAAACCTTCGTCCAGTTACAAATATCTCATGTTGTTTTTTCTTTCCCATTTCTTCTTTGCTTCAAACCTGCATGTTAGTTTCTTCTTTTTTTGAGCAGCCTGTGAGTTTTCAGCCTCCTTTTTGGCTTTTACAGACTTGTGACAGGTGATTACTTTCGCATTTTTACATCAAGTTCTTGAGTGGCTAGCTGGTCGCTGAGCACGCCCAACATTGTGGTACGCGGTTACTGGGACTCAAACTCAGGGCCCTGGCCTTGCCAGGCACAGACCAGAGCTAAATCCTGGGCCCAACCATTTTGTTTTTAACAGGGAATTCGAATCTATCATTAGCTCCAAAGTACCGAGTGAGTGCCTCTCACTGGGCTCGCTATGAGATTCTTCTTTGAAATGTTTTCTATCTCACTCTGAATCTTGAGGTTGGAGTTTGGTGTTCAGAATGTTATTTTTGAAATTTGTGGAATTCCAAAAGAGCCCTCCTCATCTGCATTCGCTTTGGTTTCTGTTTCAGTTTTTACCCCCTTTGCTGAGAAACCTGAGTTTTCTATTTCTCTGTCACAGTGCGATGGTGTGGCCTCATCTTCAGCATTTGACCCAATATCACTGTCATTTAGTCAGAGGCAGCAGTCCACTCTACATCTTCTCTTCGATCTGCAGTGGCCGCTCGGTGTCCATTTTAAGACCTTGTCAACATCATACCTTCTCTCTTTATCTCTTAATCTTCTTCCCATGTGTAAAGATCTATTTCTTAGTACATATCTTTTATTTTGCTCTTTTTTGGGGGGTGGGTGTTAAATAATGCTGAACATATAAGTTTAACTTTTGAAGATTATTGAAATGAAAAATATGCAGTAGAAATGAAATTAATCAAGCACTCTTATTTGAGGCTTAAAGTTCTTATTTAATCATTATCAATGCAATCCTTAAAGTGACTTCATTGTTTGGAAACATAAAAGGAAGCTTCTGTTTTTTTCCTCACCTTCATTTCAATGTAATTTTCCCCAAAGCATTTTTATAAATCTTTGTCAGTATAGAGGAAAGTGTAGCCCACAGAGTAAGGTTGGCGGGTAAGACAAAAAGATTTAAAAAACAAAATAAAACCAACCAGTGGTTATATATAAGCACTGACACCTGCTTTTGCCTGCTGGTAATGAGCAGGACTGCAACAGTTTAGTCTTTTTTAAGTCATTTCTCATCCATTTTCTAGCTCAAGTTACCCTGGGATACCCCACCTACTCCCTCCATGAGGTTAAAAGTCTTGCTCCTATTTGACTTTCAAAAAAGGATGAATTCATCAAAGACCTCCTCATTCTGAGGTGGAATCCAGATCCATCCAAGCACTTCCTACAGTACTGAGTCAGATGCTCCTAAGTTATCAACCAGGCTTGCTTCAGCAGTCCTCAGTGCCCCTCGGCATGAGCAAAATGAAAAGTCTGACAGATTAGCTCCCAACTTCTAAGGCTTTGAAAAGTTCTTTGGAAATAATTTTTTCCTGTTTTTAATGCATCATAACCCTGATTGTAATTATAAATAATACTTACTTTGTGTCTAATGGGGCTAACAACACATATGATGGCACTTTATTTGAGGAGACATAAGAACGGGACAAGAAATCATTAGCAAAAATGAAAGCAAATCTGAAAAATCAGCAAAGTTTAAAATGAAATGTTCCTATTTTGATTTCACATGCTACTTGCCTAATGATACCGCGACATATGATTATAACTAAATCTAATGCTGCTGGAGCATTGGAAGAGCCCATTTTTAACTCTGTGTGTGCGACTGTAAGACTTGCAGTGATTCCTCTGTGTGTGTGTCTCAGGACTTCTGGAGCCAAGGAAACTCTTGTCCCCTGCAATGTCATAGGCACCTAGTATGCTTTCCTGCCCAGTATTCATTCTCCTCTCTCCTGGGAACAGAAGCAAAGTCTATTTGAAAATTCTCTCTCCTGTATTGAGGGTCTTGTGGAGGGTGGACTGCCCTCCCCTAGATACAGGGGTTGTCATGTGGCCCAAGCCTGGCCAATCGGTGTTTTCTCTGGAGAATCTGAACTGTGAGTGGATCCTGTGAGGCAAAGATGGCGGTTACTGTTTCCATCAGACAGAAGTATCCTTCCATCTTTAGAGCCTAGAACAGTTCCGGTCCTGGTCTTTTAAGCCATTCCAGATTTTTCCATGACATTCCCTTACCCCCTCATTTATTTTGTTAATTCACATCTGTTTCTGACAGCAAAGCTCCCAACTGATTAATTTCTGTATGCTCTCTCTGATTCCTGATGTGACAGATGTGCTCACCCTCAAAACCCTCCTTTATAAGAAAGGGATTTTTATACTTTCTTAAAAAGAAAGTCTTGACTTGGAACAGCCAGTCATAGAAAAGATAGAGTTGTTTCTCTGACAATTGATGTTTGATTTTAAGTCAGTGACTGAAGAGCATCCCCTATTTAGTACTTGTGTTTGTTTCAAGTTTTATTTGTGCTATTATTATTATTATTATTATTTTAGTTTTTTGATACAGGGTCTCACTTTGTAGTTCAGGCTGGCCCTGAACTTGCTATGTAGCCAAGGCCAGCCAAAATTTAACAGTCCTCCTGCCTCTTCTTCCTGAATGCTGGGATTACAAGTGTGAGCCGCATACCCAGCATTGTGGTAGTGTGCTACTGGGGATTGAACTTGGGGTCTTGAGTTTGTCAGGCAAACGCTGGAACCACTGGGTCAAATCCCAGGCCACGTGGTGTGATTTTTTTGGTAAGAAGTGGCAGTGTGCTTGGAAAGGGAGGCTACACAGTAGGGTCAAACGGCCTGTGCTCAAAGCCTGGTTTTGGGACTTAGATAAACCTGTTTCTTTATCTGTTGAAATAGAACAGCACCATCTACTTTTAGGGTATTTGAGACAATGAAATGCGCTGACTCAGATAAAGTACTTAACATACTGAGTTTTCCTGAAGAATGAGACTTCACCAGAAAATAAACACAGCTTGTTACCATGGTGATGGCCGGTGTCATGCAGGAGATTATCTCCACTGTTGTCTTGCTTGGTAGCTACTCCGTATTGTTCCAATTTTAGTATATGTGCTGCCAGAGCAAGCAAAGGTACTTTGTAATGCCAGGTAAGGCAACGTGATTGGAGCTGGCATTTTGATTTCTAGTTTTCAGAGATGATTATATTCCAATTAGGTCTTATCATTATTCTTTTTTGAAATATGGTAGAGCCTGGTTCATAGTAAATCTTCAAATACATTGGCTTATTGTGACTAGATGGTCAAAATATACTTCTCTGGACTTCCTTTTGTTTGGTTTCTGTGGCATCTCCGTGGGATATTAGAATTACATAAACATGATGTCCTCAGATATGAAGATATAACTTATCAGTTGGACATGGATCTAGAGTAACTTAGGGAGTAGTTAGTGTAAGTTGGGGGACTTTTGAAGTCAGGCTGGTGATATTCCATTTAATTATTGTCTCTTATGAACATCATCCTTTTTGATTGCTCTTTCTTCTGCCTCTCTTTCTGTCAAATCTTGCAGCTGAACAGCAGCTCTGTTTTGGTAAGTGGTTTTAAGACCCTGGCTGCATACATAAAGATGAGTCAGAGCTCTCTCTGCCCTCAGAGCCTTTTGCTGGCCTTTGTCTCCATTGTCATTGCTGCCCCTATATCTGCATCTCTGCAAGTTTTACCTCAGTGGTGGAAAGAACTTCCTAATTGATCTTTCACCTGCCATCCCACTTCCTCCCAGCCTACATATTTCTCTGCTAGATTAATCATCTTAAAATTCATTTGTGACCTTCTATTTCTCCAACCCCTCATTGCTCCTCATTAGTTATGGAACAAAGCCAAGAGTCTTTCCTTCTGGTACAAGGGACCCTCTACAATATGGTGTCTGTCACCCTTCCTCTCCTCCTCCCAATTGTGCCCCCACTGCCCTGCCTGTCATCTGTTCCTCCCCGTGGGCCTCACATTTCCCCATCCGCCTTTGATCATTTGCAAAGCCCTCCTCACATGGGGAAAAACTCTACCCATTCTGTAAGGCAAGGAATAAAAACTACTTGCTGAAGAGTTATTCTTGACTTCTTAAAGCATGTAAAAGCTCTCCCTCTCCTCAGCCCCTAAAGCCCAGTACAATTGTGCTTCAGGTTTATAGAATTCTGCCTTGTTTTACTGATATGTAGGTAAAACAGGAAGGACTTCCTGGTAGTACGAGAGGAGACACAGCAATGTACTTCCAAGGAAGAGGAGGGTGAATCTGGCCTTCTCTGGAAATTTTGAAGAGAGAGGTATGTTTTTCAGGGAAATTTTATATGAGGTCTTGTCTTGAGGTCAGCCAATGAACTGAGGTCTAGGTAATTAAAATTCCAGTACATTTAATTCAACTGTTTTAGTTCTTTGAGACGATATAAGCATGCAGATAAAAGCCAGGTCACTAGTCCTGACTCTAATGGAGGAGGTTCAGGACTGGTTGGATCTATTCTTACTTTGCCAAAGAAAATAGTAGTCAAGAGACACAGCTAGAGGGTGAGGTGCTTGGGATTCTCTGTACTCTCGCAGAGCTGCAGATGTTTTACCTTCTTCCACAGTGACTTGGGTCTGAGGATCCTTGTCTACTTGATTCCCTAGTTCTTTGCAAAACAAATCAAAACAAAACCCTAAACAAACTTAAATATATGGCTCACCATCAAGAAACAATAAAAGGGGAGCAACTGTATTTCTGGAACTTTTTGTATATATCATGTGTTTAACTTTAGTATCAATACTAAAGGCAAACAGTCTTTGATTTTTCCAAGTGTCAGAATATAGTATTAAGAAAGGTATGGTGGCTTTTTCAGGAATCCTCAGCAAGTGTTGAATGGACACTCAGACTGTGGTTCTACTCTTTCTTCTTACCACTCAAATCTTCTCTCACTCTTCCTTGTTATTTGTTTTATATTTTGGTACTATGAATCACACTCAGGATCTTCGGCTTGTGAGGTAAGCGCGGTGCCGCTGAGCTATATTCCTGGCCCAACTTTCTTATTATTTGTCCTCCCTCTCTCTCTGTCTCTCTCTCTGTCTCTCTCTCTTTCTCTCTGTCTCTCTGTCTTTCTGTCTCTCTATCTCTCTCTCTTCTATGGCCCAATAATTGTTCTGTTGCTCTGTTTTCCAACTTTCTTACTAATGTACCAATCTAAGCTCTGTCTCTCATTTTCTTCCAAAATAAATGAACTTAACTTGTTGACTGTGGATTTATTTCTCCTTTAAGGTTATCAGTTTTGTCTTCTGTATTTTGATATTTATGTTAATTGGCACAAATAAATTTGGGATTGTTTTATTTTTCTAATGAATTGACTTTTTAATCATTATAAAATTCTTCTCTTTATCTCTGATGAGATGTCCTTATCACTTTTTGTTTGTTTGTTTTGAGACAGGGTCTCGTTCTGTAGTTCAGGCTGGCCCTGAGCTGTGCCTCAAACACACATCACAGCAATCCTCCTGCCTCTGCCTCCCGAGTGCTGGGATTACAGGCATGAGCCACCATGCTCAGCACTGGGGTATGTGGTACTGGTTGCTGCTGGGGTGAGTCTCCACGCCCAATATGGTTTGTGGTTACCAGGGATTGAACTCAGGTCCTTGGGCTTGCAAGACAGGCACCTGAACCACTGAGCTAAATCTCCAGCCTGAGATGTCCTTATCTTGAAGTCTGCTTTGTTTGATAATTACCCACATTAGCTTTCTGCTTATTAGAATTTGCATATTATCTTTCCATCTTTTTTATTTTCAATATCTTTGGATTCTTCATTCCCTATATAAAATGTGTCTTCAGTGAGAAGCATATAATTGAGTCTCTGAATCATTTTTAAAAGAAAAGTCAAGTCTGGGGCTGGGGTATATCTCATAGGTAAAGTGTATGCAGCACCTTAGGTTCA